>CALZFC010000029.1:2557500-2562500 GCA_945643635.1 Allodiplogaster sudhausi
TCTTCCGTTCTCTCCTCCTCTTCCTCGTCCATCTTCAGCACAACTCTCTGCTCCTCTTCTTCCATCTTCGCTGGTATTCCGAGCTGCTTGGACGAGCCACGGAAACGGCGGACGGCGGTGGGGCGAGGAGCTATGGCTGGGGTCATCGTGAAGGAGGAGTCTGCTGGAAAGAGAGAGAGAGAGAGAGAGAGAGAGAGAGAGACATACCGAAACAGAGAGAGAGAGAGAGAGAGAGAGAGACATACCGAAACAGAGAGAGAGAGAGAGAGAGACATACCGAAACAGAGAGAGAGAGAGAGAGAGAGAGAAGAAAGAGAGATAAAGAAAGAAGAGAGAGCGGAGTGAGATAGCGAGGCAGAAAATGGGTGATAGAAGGTAAAAGTGAACGTAATTAAAATGATAGAAAGATGCAGAGGGCAAGCGAATGGAAGGGAGTGTGAGGCAGAAATAGAGAATGAGAGAGAGGGAGAGAGAGAGGGAGAGAGTGAGAGAGGGAGAGAGTGTGAGAGAGTGAGAGAGTGAGAGAGGGAGAGAGGTAGAGAGAGAGAGAGAGAGAGAGAGAGAGAGAGAGAGAAAGAGCTTCTACCTTGATTCTCGACGCTCTCCTCCATCTCCTGGTCGAGGTCTCCTCTCGCTTCTTCGAGTCGCATCCTCTTCACGGAAGACGGGCGAAAAGACGACTGCAAGACAAAAGAAAGAGGGAGAGAGAGAGAGAGAGGAGTGATAAGCAAAAACAAACAAAACAGACAAGTGTATAAATTTAAGCAAATACTTTTGTACTTTCAGGGTAACTGCAAGCTTTTCGTTGAAAAATCGGACAGACTGCTTCATAAATGTTAAAAGGCAATGAATCTTTGAGCTATTTTTTCTTCTTTAAGTATTTGCGCCCAATTCATGCGTGGGTACCAGAGGGAGCGCGTTAGCGCCGCTTATAACCTCATTATGTCAGGAACTGTCTCTTTCTCTCCCGATCTCCATCTCTCTCTCTCTTCCCCTCTCTCTCCACTGACAGCCGAGTCTCCATCACTCTCCCGTTCCCTTACCTCCTGCTCGTCGTCCTCCACCTCCTCCTCCTCATCTTTCTCCATCTTCTGGCACCCTAGACTCGTCGTGTCTTCTTGGCCACTGTTCGCTGCGCTGCTTCGACTGTCATCGTCTTCGTCCCTCTCTCCTCTCTGCACCTCCTCCTCTTCTTCGTCATCGTCCGCATTATCTCTCGTTCCATCGGTCGCAAACATCTGCAATAAAAACGAATCAATAAAATAAACAATTAGATGGCCCTGCTATTGATTTTAACTCTCGCCGTTGCTAACACGTATCAACTGTGATAGTTAGAGGCGTGCACTTTAATTTTATCATCTAAAGGTGGACACACACACACACACACGAGAGAGAGAGAGAGAGAGAGAGAGAGAGAGAGAGAAGGAGAGACAGACAGAAAGATAGATACATGAAGAAGTGAAGTGATAAATAAGGCATGATCTATTGAACTCTCTTCTACTCTCTGTCTCTCTCTCTCCACTCTCTGTCTCTCTATCTCTACTCTATGTCTCTCTCTACTCTCTGTCTCTCTCTACTCTCCGTCTCTCTCTCCTCTCTTTCCCTCTCTACTCTCTGTCTCTCTATACTCTCTCTCTCTCCTCCCTCTCGAACCTGGTTACAGTCCACGCAGCAGTAGAAGCAGAAGAAGATGCCTGAAATAGCTATGATGATAACCAGGCAAAAGAAATATGAATTTTGGAACTTATATTTTCTTAATCTTAAATTAGGATACAAGTAGCTAAATGAATTTAAAGTTACCGTACCCACGAGAATCACAAGGAGTGGGATGAACAGCCAATAGTGCGGCATCTCGGCAACCTCGCGCTTCACGGTGTCCTGAGAGAAGCAGACTGGGTAGACGACGAAGCGCGGCTTGAACGTGGCCGGTGGAAACTGCTTGGGGCACTCACACTGCTCCGTCAAGCCACAGAAATGCAGCTTAACAAAAGAGGCTTTAATATTAGACCTTATTTATCATATAATAGGATAAGAGACGAGGGAGAATCCAGACGAAGAGAAAGGAGAGGGAAGATGAGGGGGAGAGGAGAGAATGTAGGGAAGAAGGAAATACAACATAGAGCATAGGTGGAAAAGGGGGAAGTGTGAGGGAGAAGACAAAAGTGAAGTTACAATGTAAACAATTGCTAACCCGGGGAGGGGGGGGGGGGTTATAAAGTGAAAAAGGCCATCCTGGAGGGTTACAAAGTGTTTTGGGGTTACAACCCTGTCATGGGTCAGACCTACTAAAGCACTGGAAACAGAAGTGAAAGAAAACTCACAATCGGCTGTTCCGACTTGATGGCGGTCGTGAGTGGATCGGTGAGGGCGACCACAGAGAAGGATGACACAGGGACGGGCTCAAAGACAATGGATTGAGATTGAGGATGATCAAAGCTTAGAGAGGGAGAAAGCGGGAGAGAAAGAGAGAGAGAGATTATGTCGAGGGGAAATTAAAAGTGAGCCACTAATCTGAACCCGAGAAAGCATTTAAGTGAACCAAAGCCAATCAAATTCATCGATTTGGCTTACTGTATCATTCGAACTCTCATCTCTAACACCCCCCCCCTCCCCTTTTTCAGGACCCAAAAGCAACATCCGAACCTTCATGTACCGCAATTCTGCATCATCTGCGCGTCTCTTCATGGATGGAAGCGCATCTTCTTCTTGTGAAATCTTTTCCTCCTGCATCCACTTGGCGTAGTCCAGACACTCTTCTATGTATTTGGCGAGGTTCTCATGGCTGGAAATAAGCTAGCACATTTGAGCCCAAGGTCTACCAATAGGCTCAGACCCTTCCCATGGGGTCCCACCTCTTACCTGAAGGGAATTGTCATGACCAACTCTTTGCGTGCGATATACGCAATGACGATCGGATCGTAGTAAGGAGTAGGGTCAACTGGTCTGATCTTCTTCAGCATCTCCTTGGTTGAGAAGGAGAATATTATCTACAAAATATTATTTGATTAAATTACACTTTTATCTTTAACTTAATTTCAAAATCTTAAATTGTACAGCGAATCACCTCATGCCTGAATTCACGAGCCACCTCGATAACACTCTTGTACCACAGGCTCGTGCCTGTAAAGAGACGGAGCCTTGCTTGCTTGTTCGCTTCAAAATGACGGGCCAAAACCAACCAAGGACCGTGATCTTGTTGTCTTCTCTGGTGTACACCACAACCTCCGGTATATCACCAAAGAGCGTGTTATTTCCGGAAGGCAACGATGAGGGAGAATAGGGTGAAGCAGCGGAAGATGGTACGGCAACAAACAGCACGATGAACGCGAAGACACACTGAAATACATATTTCATGTACGATAAATAAATATAAAAAATAAGAACTTCATGACCGACATACCACACTGAAAGAGAAATGCGGAATAGTTATTTATCATATTTATTATTTTTAATATATTTTAATTACTTATTAAAGTTTCATTAACACACCCCTCCCTCCCTTCTCTCACCATTTTTCTCTTCATCATCATGGGAGCAGGCTGGCCAGGAGGGAGAGAGGAGCGACGACGGAGAGAGGAGATGGGCGTGTCTGAGTGATGCTGCTGCTGATGGCCACGGTTCCATGAGCCACGGGAGGCCTACAAGGTAGGGAGGAGGTTAGAGAGAGAGAGAGAGAGAGAGAAAGAGAGAGAGAGAGAGAGAGAGAGAGAGAGAGAGAACAGACGGATGAAGAGAAGAAGAGAAAGTAGAGAGACGAGAGAAGAGAAAAGAGAAGTGAAAGAAGGAAGAGAGAGAGAGAGAGGGAGAGAGAGAGAGGGAGAGAGAGACGTCCTGCAGCTCCGCCACTGTGGTCGATGACGCCTTCCGCTGACGCTGCTGGAGGTCCCTTTCCGGTGCGCCGCTACAGTATCCTTGGTAGGCAGAGTGCTGCTGCTGCTGCTCCTGGGACTGGGGCTGGCTGGTAGGCACCGGGAGCTGAAAAGACCGGAAATTTCATTTCTTTTAATCACACAGTCCTTCTTTTAGAACTCTTTTTTTTTGTAGGATAACCAATGATATCCAAAGTCAAATTTCATCGCGCACCCTAGAACTGGCGAGTTTCTTGGTCGAACCTTAGAACTGGTTGGGTTCTAGTAGAATTTTCTCTAGCACACAAGAACTGGCGGGTTTCTATTTTCTCTCGTACCCTAGAACAGGCGGGTTTCTATTTTCTCTCGCACCCTAGAACTCGCGAGTTTCTCGGTCGTACCTTAGAACTGGCTGGGTTCTAGTACAATTTCTCTAGCACCCAATAACTGGCAGGTTTTCCGCACCCTAGAACTAGCGGATTGGACATACACACACATTACCCACCTGCATCTGAATGGGCTGCAGCATCACTCCCTGTTGCTGGTGCTGTGAGAGGGGTGGTGCCATCGTCTGTTGGTGGGGCATTCCATAGACCCCTCCTCCTCCAGGGGGTGCATCATCATGGCAGCGGGCACGCCGGTAGTCGGGTCGTAGTAGAAGGAGTGGTGGTTGAAGGCGGCAGCCGGAATCGGAGCAGGGACGGAGAGAGAGAGAGAGAGAGAGAGAGAGAGAGAGAGGAGAGAGAGGGGGAGAGAGGGAGAGGGAGGGGGAGAGAGGGAGAGAGAGGGAGACCTCTCCCCGTAGGTCGAGGGTCCGCCAGGGCCAAAGTTGCTTCGGATTCGTGAGGAGACGCTGACACTGAAATGATGATCGTGCTATTTGGCATATTACCAAAGAACTTAAATAGTGTCTACTAATTGCTAGTCTTTTTTTTCACTGGTCCAAAATTGTAGGGCTGGGCGTCCTCCATTAGTCGTGCCGGAGGCCGACGCCTGCTCGGGGTAGCTGGGCATCTGAAAGAATACGAGCATATCATCATAAATATATAATGCTCTAAAAAAATAATAACGCCCCAAAAATTGTAATCAATTCTTGTGGGTTTCCTTTACTTAGACCCTGCTCGGGAGGGGGGGGGGTCTCCGAGACCCATA
>CALZFC010000029.1:2565000-2575000 GCA_945643635.1 Allodiplogaster sudhausi
GCCGGAGCCGGATATTTCCGACGTGAAGCGGTGGAAAGCGAGGCTTTATCGGAAATTCTCTGCATTTTCGCAACAAAAATGCTTGCAACGATATCTGGCGGCATTGCGAAGCAACTTGTGCAACCATCGCATGATATCAGAACGAAATAGAGCGAGAAAGAACCTGCCGCCAACTTTAAAGAAAACTCAACAGGAAACACGGAGAAAGTCACCGGATCACGTGATGGCAGAAAAGAATAATGAAAATGAATGCCTCAAATTTTGGTGTATTTGCATATCAACATCGGAAAGTTCACCAGTCATTCTGAGCACACAATCATCCTATTCTCATTTTTTTGCACAACAATAAGCATTATTGCATAAAATACTATTTATGAAAGTACAAACTAAGTAAAAAATAATTATACTCACAAGGGAACCATCTAAGCATAACCCGGCGGATTTTGATCGCACCTGTCCAGATCGATAGTCCAAGTCGAGAAATGATGATAACCATTTTCACTTTTTCCTAAATGGTGATTTTACATTGATTTTTAAAGTTTGCATAAAATCGCAGAATTTAGTGGCTTTACCATTGTCAATGTCTGGCTTAAGCAATTAAATAGGACTGTGTGGCGCAGTGGGTTACGTGTTCGCTTACAATTTTGAATGTCACAGGTTCGAACCCCATTCCGTTGAAATGTTTTGCTACAGGTACTAACTATTCCCATCCCAGAGGTCGAACTTCAGAAAAAAATATTTTCGCTGAAATTGATTCCAGGGAGGTTTTCGGCACGGGGAAAGCGAATATCATACTCATTTCTTTCTCTGGCTTCGCTCAACAACACTCGCAAAGTGAGCATCTTACTTCCCTAACCTTGCCTAACTTACCGTGAAAATGACCTCATGATAACAAATGGATTTGATATTCGTATTCCCCGTACCCAAAACGCCCTTGGGATGAATTTCAATGAAAAAAGTTTTTTTTAAATTTTCTTCTGTGGTGGGAATAGTACAATTGTACCTCCTGCAGTTTTGGAATTCAAGTTTGGAGAAGTACATACGAAAAAAATTATTCCGGTGAGAGGAGAGTGCGTATACACTTAAAATTCGTGTAACAATAGCTTTCTTCTTGTCTACAAGGGCATCTGGTGTTGGAAGGTGTTTACGAATCCGTAATGTTACATCTGCTCCAAAATGCGAGAAAAGTTGTTCCCCCAAAATCACCACAGGGTGGTTATTTGGTGCGGGGAACGCGAATAACAAGTTTATTTATTAATTCTGGCCTCATTTCCAGAAGTACCGTAATAGGCATATGGTTGCTACCTGGTACCAGACATGGAAGAAGACTACATTCTGTTTTTCTTTTTTTTTGGTCATTGTGGATTCGCAAACATGGGCGAAATGGACTCCTCTCATCGGAATAATTTTTTTCGTGTCTACTTCTCCAAACTTGAATTTCTAAACTGCAGCAAAAATTTCAACCGAATGGGGTTCGAACCTGCGACTTTCAAAACAGAAAGCGAGCGTGCAACCACTGCACCACGCAGGCCATTGCTTTTAGTCACAAACTAGACACCGACAATGGCAAAATAGTTATCAGCAACCTACCACCTCAATTTATGCAAATTTTTAAAAATCAATATAAAATCGCCGGAGGCCATTTAGGAAAAAGTGAAAATGGTTATCATCATTTCTCGACTTGGACTATCGATCTGGACATGTGCCATCAAAATCCGCCGGGTTATGCTTAGATGGTTCCCTTGTCAGGGAACAATAGGAGAGTGAACAATTCCGTCAAGGATCTGAGATTACTTTGCAAATTGTGTTTGGTGAAAAATTGGAATGGATATTCTATGGTTCATTCTGTCAGGTATGGTTCATTAGGTCAGACACTGATTGTGAATTCTCGACAACCTCCGGATGTTCTGGCCATTTCTTCTTATTTTTGTCACTGTATGCCCCTGCTCCTTTGCCTATTTCGCCCGTTCTCTCCTCGTATACTACGGTATTTCGCTCGTAGGCTAGAAACTAGCCTAAACTAAGCTGACGTTTGCCTAATTAGGCTTCATTTCCGCCGCCACCGCTTCGCTGGGTCATTGTGAAGCTCATTGTGAAGCTCCAATCATTCGTCGCTCTCTAGCTTCTTCGCCAAGTCCCTTCCTTTTCTCGCTCGCGTCGGTGCTGATTCAACCATTGTGGTCTTCGAATGAACATTGCCTCTTTGCGTATTTTATACTCTTTGGAATCTTTACTCTTTAGCTTCTTGAAGGCTGCTCCAGGATATGTTCCAACGCGCTTTGAAGTTTCAATTGTTGAGGATTACACCTGTAAAGGTAGCACCGATATTTCTTTTTTTTTTATATAACAAGTTTCGCAAAAAGAAATCCCACTTAGCACTCTTCATCTTTTTCTTCTATTCTCCCGTACTCTTCATCTCACAAGATCTCATTTCGTCTTACTCTAGCACCCTCTCTCTCTCTCTCTCTCTCTCTCTCTAGCTCCCTCGCTTCTTTCTCTTTCCCTTTTTCTCTATTTCCTTTCGCTCTTCTCTCTCTCTCTCTTTACATCTGGAAGTGTGCCAAGTATCCTGCAAGAAGGGTGCAGAGGCTCTCGAGTAGCGAAAGAGAGAGAGAGAGAGAGAGAGAAAGATGTAGAAAGGCGAGAGATACGAAGAGAGCGACGAGAGGAAAAAGAGTGTAGGAGAGATAGAGAAAGAGAGAGAGAGAGAGAGAGAGAGAGAGAGAGACAGAACCCCTCACCCGTCTTCCAATCGGCTTCTCTCTCATCGCCTGGCGTTGAGCATGGTGCGCACAGGCGAACGAAGTCACAGAGAATTCTTCAAAACAAATATTCAATTAATAAATAATGACGGAATATAAAAAATAATAATAATAAACCAAATGAAAACCAAATCGATTGAATAATATACCATTTGAAAATTAATTTACTACAAGAAATTAATTTGTTTTTCATCTTAAAAAAAGAATAACGTTAACAGTTCGCTGTTAACGCCACTTGAAAACTATAGGTCTCTCCATTGCCCATTCTGACATGAACAGCAGGAAGACTGCTCTGCTTGGCAGGTGGGCGAGGGGCGCGTCTGCGAGGAGGCTGTGGAGGGGGGCCATG
Organism: Allodiplogaster sudhausi; assembly: GCA_945643635.1. Taxonomy (NCBI): domain Eukaryota; kingdom Metazoa; phylum Nematoda; class Chromadorea; order Rhabditida; family Diplogasteridae; genus Allodiplogaster; species Allodiplogaster sudhausi. Next base: position 2,568,112 of record CALZFC010000029.1, read on the forward strand.
AGGCCGCCAGCTGCGACTGCGGCAGGCGGCGGACACAGCCGTGGAGCAGCTCGAGCAGGGGAGACTCCGTGGGGAAGGCAGACGCGGCAGCCTGAGAGAGGGAGAGAGAGAGAGAGAGATGGGAGAAGAGAGAGAGAGAAACCTTATCCTGGAACACCGCGGTAGACGGCAGAGACGAGAGCATCAAAGGGAATCACCTGGAAATTACTTAATTAATTAATTAAAATATTAATATTTGTCCTAAAAAAATTACCTTTATTTACTTATTTGTCGCTATAATAATGGATATCAAGGGATAACTGAAATTGGAAGACTTTCATGATTTATTTTTTTAGTTATCATTCAAATCTTTTTATATTTAAATAATAACAATACTAAAATGGTAACCTTCAGACTGAGCAGCAGCCCCGTCATGTCCAGCTGAGCCGGCGAGTAGTCGAAGCAAGACTGGAGGTGGAGATTTGCATTTCATTTTTTTACTCAAAAAAAAAGAATAAAAAATAGCAAGTTTTTTTCATACATCTTCCCTTATTTTAGAACAAAGACAGTATATTGTGGAATTTAGATGAATTAAGAGCACAACGTGAGACGTGCCTAATGTAAACTTATAAATTTAATGAAAATAAATAAAAATTTATAAACCTAAACAAATTAAACAAATAAATGAGTATATATACAAATAAATAACTTAAAAAAGACAAATAATTAATTAATTAATTAATTAATTAACAACCTTGTCCATCTCGCCTACGACACCCCTCGCCACGTCACCGCGCGTCTGCCACACTCCTGCGAGACTCTCGAGGAACTGCTGCTGATGATGCTGTGCAACGGGCGACAGTAGCTCGAGGACTTGGCGGCGAAGTTGCTGAAATGTATAACTTATATTTACTTGCTCATTTGTATATATTTTCATATTTTTTCTGTTTTGTATATTAAACACATCCATTCTTAAAGTATTCTTTTGAAAAATTGCATGGCGATGAAGTTGCTAAAAAATATAATGAATAGCTTTTTACCATCTTTTATCGATTCGATTTAATAAAATACATTAATACATCAATTTTCCATGCCAAAAAAAAACAAAATATAACATTTAAACTTCCGGCCAAAATACAACTTAAAAATTTAAACTTGCCGCCGGAGTGCCGACCGGCTTGAGCGGCTTGCTCTGCTCGTTGCTCACGACACTCCACACGTCGCAAATGGTCGCCAGAGCTTGTGGGAGCCCTAAAAGCATCTCTTTTACTTATTTGTCTTCCTCTTCATAAAATTACAATAAATAAAGTATACTTTTTTTTTACAATTTGAACAATAACCAGGTCAATAACAAAAAGACTGGCGTTAACAATTTAAACGTGGTGTCAACGAGACGCAGTGGGTTTTTGGGTTGAGCTTTTGTTTTTGAATTTTCGAGGACAAGGGTTCGATTCCCTTTGGGGCGAATTCTTTTTTTTTTGCTGCTTGTATTCAGATAGTAAATGCTCACTGTTTTGAAAATGAACTGAATCAATGCAACTTCGATCAATAAAGAACTTTTGTAACATTTAATATTCAAGAATGAATTCTAATGCTATGCGAATGCGGGTTTTAGCCCCTTGCCTTTAACGGCCATGCGCGCCTCAGAACCACCTGGCCATATCGAATGCATTTCGGAATCATAAAATTGATGGGAAAAAGATGTCTAAATAAATAAAAGTCTCATGGAATATGGAATAATTTCCATATCTTAAAAATTTTCCCAAAATCTCACGTATTTTATTTTTTATATTCTTTTTTTTTCACAAAATTCGCGCATATTATTATTTTTTAAATCTTCTAAAAAAAATGAAATTAACAAAACGCCAATTTCGGTGTCATCATCTTCATCCCGACCGACCTGTCCAACCATAGAAGCCAGTCCTCCTCCACTGGTTGACGAGAGTGCGGTAGTTGAGCGGTTGGCCGTGGGGGCTGCACCACCCTCACCACCAGGAAATGACGAGGCCGAGCTGGCACTTCCTCCTGTCGTTAGTAGAGAGCTTGTCGTTGGCGGCGCTGCGTTCGCGTCCACCACGCAAAAGTGCAGCAGGGTCTTGAGCGTTTCAAAGGACTGAAGAAAAAGTTATCTCAAACTACTATATAACTTAAATAAGAGTGAATAATATTTGTAAAATATTAAAATAAATTAAAACACGATCAAATTTTAATATTATTCTTTTCTGACTGAGCAATAATACTTACTACCTTTTTATTAACATAAAAGTAGAAAAGTGTTGAGAGCGTTTCCAATGGAGTAGAATAAATAGCACACTTTTAGCAACAAAAAACCTGACTTATTACAATTAGTACTCCAATACAATAAAAGGAAAACTTTTATTAGATCGGGAAAGGGGAAAGCTTCTCAAGGGCCTAGCATAGCAGAGCCCATATATATACCTGGGAAAGATAGCCCTACGCCTGGGGGGATGCGGGTGGGGTATGACCCAATCTGGCTCCTCCCACATCATAGCAAATAAAACCCACCATGACAACAAAGTGGGCCAGAAAGTCGGCGCCTAGCAGGCGTCCAGGGGCAAAGTCCGTTTCTGGCGACGAGCCAGCGGTCTGGTGGGCGGAGCCTGTCGCAAAGTGGGCGGGGCTTCCGACGAGTGCCTGCGGCTGCTGATAGGCGGCCATAGACCCCTCTCGTCTAACCCACCTCGACCACCGGCGGCGGTAGCTCCCTCGTGTTCACTCTGCCCATCGTGCCTCCGATCATCGGCAGCAGCAGTGGCTGATGGCGGGAGAAGAGCTGCGGACCGGTCAGCTGGCGGACGAGGGTAGCCTGGGAAGGGGAAGGCGTTATTCCGTCTCTCTCTCTCTCTCTCTCGCTCTATCTCTCTCTCTCTCACTCTCTCCTCTTCTCTCTCACTCACTCACTCTCTTTCTCTCTCTCTCTCTCACTCTCCCTCTCCTCTTCTCTCTCACTCACTCACTCTCTTTCTCTCTCTCTCCCTCTCGCTTTCTCTCTCTCTCTCACTCTCCCTCTCGCTTTCTTTCTCCTCTTCTATCTCTCTTCTCTCTCATTCACTCTCTTTCTCTCTCTCTCTCACTCTCTCTCTCACTCTCCCTCTCGCTTTCTCTCTCCTCTTCTCTCTCACTCACTCTCTTTCTCTCTCTCTCTCTCTCTCTCACTCTCCCTCTCGCTATCTCTCTCCTCTTCTCTCTCACTCACTCTCTTTCTCTCTCCTCTCTTCCCTCTGTCGTTCACTCTCATCTGTCTCGCTTGCTTTCTCTCCTTTCATCGCTTCCCTCTCTCCCCCCCCCCCTCTCGTCGTGACCTCTCTCCTCTCTCTTCTTCTTCTTCTTCTTCTCTCTCTCTCTCTCCTCTCTCTTCTTCTTCTCTCTCTCTCTCTCTCTCTCTCTCTATTTCGCTTTCTCTCTCTCCTGTCCTCTCTCTCCTCTCTCTCTCTCTCTCTTAACTCCCTCTCTCTAACCTTGTTGTATGCTGCAACTAGTCCTGCTAGTCTCGCGCCGGCGCCCCTTCTCTGCTGTCCACCGTCGGGGACGTTTGCTGGGGAAGAGCCTGAGGCTGACTGGCTACCTCGTCGTGCTCCTCCTGCTCCTCCTGCACCACGCTGGCGGCCTTCATTGAACTCGGCGATCAGAATCGAGAGGTGAGGGCTGCAAGTGGTGGGTGTAAGATATAGAGAAAGAGAGGGATAGAGAGAGAGAGAAGGAGAGAGAAAGAAAGAGAGAAAGTGAGAGAGAGAGAAAGAGAGAGAGAGAGAGAGAGAGAGTACGAGTGAGAAAAAAGGTATGGGACCAGCCACACATTTGCCACATGAATGAGAGCAAGTGGGCTGAAATGATAAAACAAATATAAACAACAACTAATAAATAAAAGAGTTTTTATGATCAATATATTTTATAAACTTAATTCAATTACTACAATTTTTTAACCAAAATAGTACATATATATATATATATATATATATAATTATAACCTATTATTTTAGTACTTTTTGGCCAATTTGACATATTTATGTGGAATATTCCAAAAAATGTGTGCACAACGAGTCGAAAATTCAAAAAACGACAGTTTTTTTAGTTGGCACCGTCATATATATATATATAGATATATATATATATATATACATATATATATATATATATATATATATATATATATGTATATATATATATATATATATATATGTATATATATATAATTATAACCTTCAGACTGAGCAGCAGACCCGTCATGTCCAGCTGAGCCGTCGAGTAGTCGGAGCAAGACTAGAGAGAAGAATTTAAAAGTGTTTTTCTTTAACCCTACAAAAACAACAAAATGTTCTATTCTTTTTTATACTACAGAACAACTAAATCCTCTTCTTTCATATTACTACCAAACATTACTATATTCAAATTTGAAGTAAAGTATTTCCTCTTTATAAATAAAGACATTGTGGAATTTAGAGTAAAGTGCCAACGATTTTTTAGAGCAGAAAGAAAATAAATATATTTATTTATTCGTATATATAATTAAATATTAAATATAAAAAAAATCTAACAAATAAATATAGAAATAGTTAACTATACAAATAAAAAATTAATTAATTAATTAATTAATTAATTAATTAATTAATTAAAAACCTTGTCCATCTCTCCCAGGACGCCGTTCGCCACGTCACACCGCCCGACTCCGACCAGGCACTCGAGAAGCTGTTGTTGGTGGAGCTCATACATGACGATCCTGATTGTGAATGGAAGAAAAAGTAAATAAAATAAAGAGTTCAATTAAATCTCATTGTCAGTGTTTAAATATCATTTCACTTGACAGATTTTCGGACGGGTCCACAACTAAAAACCGGAGAGGATTCTACCTCTTTTTGCCTTAAAAGTATGCGGAAAATCGGGTGAATTCGAGTGCTCTAATACACACTTGTATTCCATGCCAGTTCTTCGAGAAGATATGGAGTAAAAGTGCGATTAATTGGTATACACTGGCATAGCTTCAAGAAAACGAGCGTAGCATGTGACAGGAGCGATCAGGAGAAAAAAGGGTGGTCCTAGGGCCCCCTTAAAGTGGGTATTTTATGCGCCAAAACCAAGGTTTGAGTAAAGTGGAAAAACCATGTTTTTTTTTAGATTAAAAAAAACTGTATGAGGTAATGCCTGATTAAGGCCTATCAAAATCAGGGTGTTGGTACCCAGTTTCAGAGCCTGTCTTTCTTAACAATAAACACCGAATTCAGCAAGGAAGAATGGCAAGAAAAGGAAATGATGAATGAACGCTCAGAGTACGTTTACGATCTGGAGAAGATTTCAGCAAGGAAAAACGGCAAGAAAAGGATTAGAATTTAAAGAAACGTACACGCAAAGTGGAACTCACGTTCCTGAATGTGTCGACTTAAAGGAGGGCGACACTAAGAAACGCATCAAATTGGAGGGCAGGAAGAAAAACCATGAATTTGATATCGGAAAGAGAAAAGGAGGAAATCTACGAAGAGGAAAGGAGCATCACCCAAGGAAGACAGCTTCAACAGTGCTGAGCAAGGTCAGGTGCATGACTCCTAGCCGGGGGGGGGGGGGGGGGGGGGGCAAAGCAAAAAAAAGCATTTAATTGAGGGAAAACTGCCTTTTTTAAGGCAAAAAAAATACTTCACTCTGAGTAGGTCGAGGGGGGTTCAGCAAGTTTCCAAGTTTCCGGGTGAGGCGAATGCACCGACCTTGTTCAGCACTGGGCCAACATGGCGAATGCACCGACCTTGTTCAGCACTGGGCTTCCACGGCAATATCGACGAATATGGCTTAAATAAAGATAATAACGAACAGATTACAAGCTCTTTACTGGGCTTAACCAATACAGCCAAACATGGCAGCAATAAAGGAACATTCCCTGGAGCAGACTTCAAGATGCAAACGAGAATAGATTCCAAAGAGTATAAAACACGGAAGAAGTCAATGTTCATTCGAAGAACACAATGGTTAAATCAGCACCGACGCGGCGAGCGAGAAAAGGAAGGGACCTGGCGAAGAAGCCTGAGAGCGACGAATGATTGGAGCTTCGCAATGAGCCAAGAGATTCTGGAGCGGCGGAAATGCAGCCTAATTAGGCTAACGTCACCGTAGTTAGGCTACTTTCTAGCCTACGTGCGAAATACCGTAGTATACGAGGAGAGAACAGGCGAAATAGGGAGAGGAGGAGGGGCGTACAGTGGCAAAAATAAGAAGAAATGGCCAGAAAATCCAGAAGTTGTCGAGAATTCACAATCAGTGTTTGACCTAATGATCCATATCTGACCGAATGAACCCTACCAGACCTTCATTCCAATTTTTCACCAATCACAAGATGCAAAGAAGCTGGCGAATAATCTCAGACCCTTGACGGAATTAATAGCTTTTCTATTGTTCCTGAGCATAATTATTTTAGTACTTCGTTTATACTTTTAAAAATAGTATTTTATGCAAGAATACTTATTGTAAAAAATGAGAATAGGATGCTTGTGTGCTTATAATGACTGGTGAATTTTCGTATGTTGAAATGCAAATACACCAAAATTTGAGGCAAGCATTTTCATTTTTTCATTGTTGTTCTCGGTCATCGCGTGATCCGGTGACTTTCTCCGTGTTTCCAGTTGAGTTTTCTTTAAAGTTGGCGGCTGATTGTTTTTTCTTCGCTCTATTTCGTTCTGATAACATGCGAGGGTTGCACAAGTTTCTGCGCAATGCCGCCAGATATCGTTGCAAGCATTTGTTGTTGTTGCGAAAATGCAGAGAATTTGCCGATAAAGCCTCGCATTCCACCGCTTGACGTCGGAAATATCTGGCTCCGTTTTCTGGAAGATTAACAATGTTTATCTTTGCTCCATTGGCCGATCAGATGTCGGTCGAATTCCTGGGTGATAAGTGCAGATCATTCAGT
>CALZFC010000029.1:2580000-2707500 GCA_945643635.1 Allodiplogaster sudhausi
TAGATAAATGAGGTTTAATATTATATCTCTTCTTTTAGGATGCTTTCAATTATTGTATTGGCGCGAAATTTAAATCGCTTTCATTTAAGGTGCTGGCTTGTTATGGTGGAGGCGGCGATTCGGCAACGATGGCTGCGTGTCCTGGCGTGGTCGCAGCTTCTGTCCCTGCTCCGATTCCGGCTGCCGCCTTCAACCACCACTCCTTCTATTACGACCCGACTGCCGGCGTGCCCGCTGCCATGATGATGCACCCCCCTGGTGAAGGAGGGGTCTATGGAATGCCCCACCAACAGACGATGGCACCACCCCTCTCACAGCACCAGCAACAGGGAGTGATGCTGCAGCCCATTCAGATGCAGGTGGGTAATGTGTGTATGTCCAACCGCCAGTTGTAGGGTGCGAGAGAAAATAGAAACCCGCCTGTTCTAGGGTACGAGAGAAAATAGAAACCCGCCAGTTCTTGGGTGCTAGAGAAAATTCTACTAGAACCCAGCCAGTTCTAAGGTTCGACCGAGAAACTCGCCAGTTCTAGGGTGCGCGATGAAATTTGACTTTGGATATCATTGGATATCCTACAAAAAAAATGGTTCTAAAAGAAGGACTGTGTGATTAAAAGAAATGAAATTTCCGGTCTTTTCAGCTCCCGGTGCCTACCAGCCAGCCCCAGTCCCAGCAGCAGCAGCAGCACTCTGCCTACCAAGGATACTGTAGCGGCGCACCGGAAAGGGACCTTCAGCAGCGTCAGCGGAAGGCGTCATCGACCACAGTGGCGGAGCTTCAGGACATCTCTCGAATCTCAGAGCGCTCGCCAGAAGACAGCCCGCCGAGGAGCCACAGCCAGGGAAAGGATCCATCCCTGCCGTATACGCCTGCTTTTGGAGAGGTTTGTACTATCTCTCCCTCCCTCTCTCTCTTGTTCTCGCTGTCTCTCCCATCCCTCACTCTTTCTCTCAAAAGAGAGAGAGAGGGAGAGAGAGAGAGAGAACTAGAGAAGGATAGAAGGTATCTTTTTTTCTTCTCTTCTCTCATCTCTCTCCCTTCTTTCGCTTTTCTGTTCTCCTCTCTCTCTACTTTCTTTCCTTCTCTTCATCAGTCTCTCTCTCTTCCTTCTTTCGCTTCTCTCTTCTCTTCTCTCGTCTCTCTAGTTTCTCTTCTTCTCTTCATCCGTCTGTTCTCTCTCTCTCTCTCTCTCTCTCTCTCTCTCTCTCTCTCTAACCTCCTCCCTACCTTGTAGGCCTCCCGTGGCTCATGGAACGGTGGCCATCAGCAGCAGCATCACTCGGACACGCCCATCTCCTCTCTCCGTCGTCGCTCCTCTCTCCCTCCTGGCCAGCCCGCTCCCATGATGATGAAGAACAGAATGGTAAGAGGAGGGAGGATTGATTTAATTAGTTATTAAAAATTATTTAAAAAAAGAAATTATGATTATAATGTTAGTTTAAGCATAGTTAATTGTAGAAGAAAAAAAGATAAGAGGAGGTAAAGAAAGATATCATTATTATTATCATCTGTAGTTTTTCATCAGGTAGTATACATATATATTATATAAAATATTGTTAATAAAAAATATTGATTTTCCAGAACGGCCCACAACCTCTCGGAGGCGGCTTTGGAGGCGGAGGCGGTTCACCGGTCGTCGGCTACAAGACGCGCATGTGCCTGGCGTGGGGAGACCGAGGGTTCGTCTCTCTTTCTCTCGCTCTCTCACTCACTCTCTCTCTCTCACTCTCACACCAGGGAATAAAAGGCATTATATTAGGGTGGGGAAAGAGTTATTAGGCCTGGAAACCAGGGTGGGTTTGCTCTTTTTGCCAAAATGCACTCAAAAATATGGTCGGCTAGGTTTTGGGGAGGCGCAAAATCAGTGAGTCTGTCGCATCGACAGTTCTTTTTTCCCCATGTCTCACACACGCACACTCTCTTTACCCCTCTCTCTCACACACACTCTCTCACCCTTCCTTTCTCTGCCATCTCTTCCTCGTTCTCTCACCCTCTATTTTACTCGCTCTCTGTCTCTGTTTCTCTCACTCTTTATCTCTTTTTATCCCTTTCTATATCTCTTTCTCCCTCCCCTCCCCCTCTCTCTTCTTTTGTTTTTTTTTAGCACGAAAATCAAATTCCCAATTCATTTACTTCTTTTAGTGAATGCCGCATGGGTGAGAACTGCCGCTTCGCACACGGCAACGAGGAGCTTCGCCTGCCTGAGAAGGTTATTGAACAACCCCGCCCCTTGCCCTATAGTTTTGGCCCAGTGCCAAAAAAGACTACCTATTAGTAGGCACTATTTAAGTTCTTTGGCAAAATGCCAAAAAGCTCGACCATCATTTCAGTCGCAGCGTCTCCTCACGAATCCGAAGTACAAGACGCGCCTCTGCCGCAACTTTGGCCCCGGCGGACCCTCGAACTGCTCGTACGGGGAGAGGTGAGCATGAAGATTGTGGAAATATATATATATATATATTATATATATATATATATTATATATTATATATATATATATATATATATATAATTTTAGTTGAGTTGTCCTTGTTAGGCTATATTTTAAATAAGTTATTGATAAGGTAATGTGAAATTTATTTGAGACATTAAAGGCAAATTTTTTTTAAACAACTCTTTACCATTCCAGATGCGAGTTCATCCACCCGGAAGACCCCGAGTTCGCCACGTACAGACACTACCGCTACGCATATCCGCAGCATCCGTGGAGCCCGGAGAACTCGGGCAGTGACTACTCTCGCAATGGGTTCGTTGAGGTTTTTTTAGTCCACTAAAATGCAATTAAAACCGACTTTGCCTTCTAAATTTTTGTTTTGATTATTTTAATATATATATATATATATATACATATATATATATATATATATTATATCCAAATATTTAAATTAAAATTTAAAAGAATTAAAAAAAAATTGAGATATGTCTTTGGTAGCGCTTAATTCTTTTTTCCAATTTAGAAGCTGGCACGAACGCGCCGACCGCAACGCTCAGCCGCGACGCTTCGGTCAGAGGGACGGCCGCCAGGACATGCAGTACACTTCACCGCGCGCGCCCCTCGCCGCGCCGACGCATGGCTTCCACGTGAGTGTTTATTTTGGCGGGATATTTGAATTTGATCAAGGGAGGTGAGAATGGAAGGGGTTTTATTTTGGCTGGAAATTTTAATTTGATCAAGTAAGTTGGAAATGGAAGTGGTTATACATTGACTCCTGCTCTTGTGGATGAACAGCAACAACATTCTAGCAGGATTCCAGCATGTGAGCCTATGAAATTATCATACTAGTCTATCATGCGTGAATATAAAATGTTTAGAAGATAAATTATTGTGGGTGAGGCAATTGTTTTAATAGAAAGAATTTTAGAAAAAAATTCGAATAAATAAAATGAATAATGCTTTTTTTTGCGCTAATTTATTGAATCTGACAAATTGAAAATCGTTCATATTCAGATGGAGCTCAAGTCGAAGCTGCCCGGTTGTGCTGCGGCTGCTGCAGTTCCTCCTCCTGTGCTGCGCAAGACGCTTCTTCCTCCCAGCAAATCCGTCGCCCAGCTGGATGTCGCCGCCAGAGAGGACAACAACGACTCGGACAAGGAGAACAAGGACAGGGACTTTGTCGTTCCCAAGGTGCCACCAGTCAAGAGCGCCAAGGACAAGTCGGAATGGTGAGTGGCAGGATTAAGCTCCGCCCACCCGTCCGCCGATTACGCCCCGCCCACTCTCCCATAACCATACCTGGGCTCCTTTCTCGTTTAATGTTTCTGTACAGTAGCCCCGCCCCACCCACTCAATCAATCAATCAATTTCTTTATCGCATTTGACAGATGTGGGCAAATATGGAGGTTTAATATGTCCATTTACGATTCTATATCGAAGCAATAGGTCTTCTCCTTTATAATAGTTGAGTACAGTTATTGCTCCGCCCACCCGTCCTCCATGCCATATCCAAACATGGCTCCATTCCTGTATAATCTCTGATTACAGTAGCGCTGCTCCGCCCTCCCGTCCATCCCCTACCATGTCCAAACAAGGGATCATTATTATTGAATGCTTGAGTACAGTAGCTCCGCCCCAACCCGTCCATCCACTATACCGTATCCAAACAAGGGCTATCTTTTATAAAGTCTAATTACCGTACTACATTGTAATCTTGCGTTTCAACGGAATAGTTCCGTAATCATTCCATGCTTGCAGGTTTGGTGGCAGCCTTCAGTGCCTTCACTCTGCTAGCCGTCGTGAGGAAGAGGGACATCTTCGTCGCCTGGGGTGGGTTTTTGGTTTTTTGGTTTTAGTTTTATTTTAATACCTTTGTAAGGTCCTAAATGGGTTTTTATGAATTATCAAGCAAACTTAAATATATGTAAAATTTCGAAAATTTCACATTAAAAATACTTTAATTTCTTTGACTAAAAATTTATTAACGAAAAAAGTTAAATAAATTGTATTAAAAGAAAATAATTTTACAGTCTGATGGCTGGCTCGCTCCGAATCGGCAGCTCGATCTCAACGACGCGTCTCAACGCGACCGACAACGAGACTACGGTAGCTCTGAGCAGCAGCAGCAGCAACAACGGCGGCCCGATCGTGCCGAAGAAGTTTGCGCGACGCGCATCTCTCCTCGCACTGCACACGACGGACGCTGAGAAGAAGCACTCGAAGAGTGCGGAGGGGGTCACGGAGGCGGAGTAGAAGAGGTCCCGACAGGGGTACCAACACCGACCCCCCACTGCCACCACCCCCACAAGGTCCCAAGGCTCCGCCACGCCCCCCCCCCATACCAAAGCACCCCCCCCCCCTTTACCAGGATGATTGTGTGAGATTTTAGCTGTCGCAAGCCCCGCCGATTTTTTTTGTCTGCCATGCTTATACTGTCTGTTTATGCTTGCACAACTTGAAGTGCCGACTTGAATGTAGCCCCCTCCTTTGATCCTTGATTCTTTTTTACGAATGTTTTGCGTGCGGCACCGAATATGTGGGCCTCTCTCATTTTTTTTCTTACCGCATTCTTTTCTATGAGACTTACTTCCCTTCATTTTTTGCCTGCCTCTCCATACCCCAGTTTGAGTCTTCGTTTAATGGTGCTCCGATCTTAGCAGGATTGTATACCCAATGTTTGTTAATATGTGATTGATTGATTTTTTTTGCGTGCTTTTCATTACATTACTTTTTTGTGTAGGAGCGGCTGTCCTGTCTTCTCTCTGTGTCTCTCTTCCCCTCCATATCTCTCATATCTTTTTAATATCCACGCCACTGTTCTGCATCTATTTCCCATGTCGTCTCTCTCTTTCTCTCCGTCTCTCTCTCTCTCTTGTTAGCCTGCTGGGTGGTTTTATGCTCCGTCCGCCTCTATACCGTACCTAGACCCCTATCCACACACACGTCCATCCTGGCAAAATGCCAATTTTTTCGTATGTCAATAATACCTCGTTTGTACTTCTTTCCACCCGTTGTTTCGTGCTGTAGAGTGTCAGAAAGAAAGAGAGCAACTGCTCCTATTTCTCATTGAATCTCATATTGTTTACAGTAGAAAAGCTCTACTTTTGATTGTTATACCCATATTATTCCTCCACCCACCGACACACAATCAGAGTTGTCCGTTTCATGTTGTTTTGGCCTTCAAGAATCTGAGTGGAATAAAGAGGCAAAACGTTTTATTTCTGTATTCGTAATGATATGCTGTTGCCTTTAACATACACCTTATTATTTCCTCGACGTCTTGGAGAGAACTTTGTTGGTGGTATTATGAAGATATTATCCGTGCCCCATGCCTCCATGGAAGAGCATAATTTATGAGGAAGTTCTGGGATAATGTGATATAAATTTCTTTAATTATGAATTGATTTCTCTGTTTCGAATGCCGCTCCTTTCGGAGCTTCTCCCACTCGTCATGACTCTGCCGCTTGTCGTTGGAGCCCTGCTGGGTACGGCGATTTGTTTACGGTTTTAACCATTTAGTATTTTGATTTGAAATTGGAAATTACGCCGAAAAGATTTCTGCCAAATTCAAATGCAGTCATTATCTTTGTTGTTTCAGCATTCTACTTTTGGAGGACTCGCCGCCCGCTCGTCCTCAATGGATCCGCCGCTCCACTGGAGGTTCGAAATATTGAAAGAGAGGGAAAGAGAGAGGAGAGAAAGAGAGAGAGAGAGAAAGGAGAGGAGAGAAAGAGAGGGAGAGAGAGAAAGGAGAGGAGAGTAAGAGGATAATGAAAAGCAGAGAGCAAAAATTTTGAAAGGTGTTATGGCACAAATTTTAGTAATAGAACTAGACACTAAATAGTAGGGTTAATTACATTCCTGAGTCGCGCTTACTTTTACCTCTGCCTCTATATTATAGGCCCGTGTGAAGGTACAGATAGTTTTTCCCCCTGATGGTGAGGCGCGAGTAGAGTAAGTACTGTGATTTATCACGTACGATCATGGTATTAGCCAGAATATGTTTTTTTGTGAAATTGTCTTTTCGATGCGTCGATTGAAATTTGCGAAGAAAAGAAGCTTTAGAAGATTAAAAAAAATTAAATGGCAATTATAAGTATTTTATGATTATATATATATATATATATATATATATATATATTATATCTATAATATATTTATTTATTTCTCATACAATAAAATGGCAATTATATGTATTTAATGCACATATTTATTATATATATATATATATTTATTTATTTATTTATTTATTTATTTCTCATTTAAGTGCCGAGTCGCCCGGAATGGGAACACTTTCAAGTCGGGACTGTCGAGGACACAAAAGATTAGGATGGGGAAGGAGGTATTGGACCTGAAAACCGAGAGTTGGGTTAGATGTTTCGGCATGAAGCTTTAAAAAAAACATTGGTGGTCTAGAGGCTTTGGTGATGCCCAAAATGAGGGTGGATGTATCAAATCGACAGAGAGTAGCTTTCTCCCGGTTTCAAGTCGGTACCGGAGTGCTCCTTTAAAGCTTGTATTGTCTTCTTGGAAAGCTTAAGAGATATCTCTAGGGCGGTCTACAAAGACCTTCACACAGAATTCGACTTCGAAAGGATCTAACAAGACCCGTGGCCCCCTGCCCCACCCTCTTCGCACCAGCGAAATGTTCTCTTTTGATATGGTATATCTGCTTCCTCAACAGCAAGGGCACCAGATCACTTTTGAAAGGATGTAATATGCATGCACTCTTTCTCTATCTCTCTCTCTCTCTCTCTCTCTCTCTCTCTCTCTTTCTCTCTCTCTCTATCTCTCTCTCTTTCTTTCTCTCTCCTTGCTCTCTTTTCTCTTTTCTTTCTCTCACCTTTTCTTTCTCTTTTCTCCTCTCTCGCTCTCTGCCTCTCTTTCTCTCTTCTCTCTCTCTCTCTCTTTTCTCCCTCCTTTCTCTCTATCTCTCTTTCTCACGCTCACTCTCTCCTCTTCCAGTTCAACTGCCCGGCTCCCCCATCGACGACCTCTCTCTCTGACATCTCTCAGCAGTCCTCGCCAGGCCAAGAGGTTTTTTGAGAGCTTTTTCCGGATTTTCTAACGTGAAGGGGAGAGAGCTAGTATCCCGTTTTGAGTATCCCGTTTTGGGTATCCCATATTCAGTTTTGGCATCCTGGGTATGGAGCGCGCTCTTGGTTGTGTATTGGAGAATTAGCAACTACATTTTGAACAGTCTGCTACTTCTTCGTCTTATACCTTTTTTAATACATAATGCATAGGGAAGTCAAAGCAAGAAAAAAAAGATTAATTTTGCAAAGTAAATAGAAGGAGAAATGATGTCTTGTTGAAATTTTTGCAGTTTGAATCTTTTTTTCCTGTTTCTTCTTCACCCTTTTTTTGAAATAAATTTTTTATGTATACAGAAGTAAAAGCAAAGAAGAAGAAAAAAAAATTTTTTTTTTTTGAAAGTAAAAAGTGAAAAAAATATTTGCAGTATGAAACGACTGCTTTCGTCGGGACGCGCGAGGGGAGCGCGACGCCCGGCCGGACGAGCTACTTCGTGCCGCTGATCCCTCTGGCGCCGCCGCCGCCACCGCGCGAGGGGCGCGCGACACCCGGTCGGACGCGCGATGGGAGCGCGACACCCGGCCGGACGGGCTACTTCGTGCCGCTGTTCCCGCTGGCGCCGCCGCCACCGCAAGTGTCGCCGCCTCCTTCGACGCCACGCCGAGACCGCCCCGCGCCACCCACGAAGAAGCGCCCGAATCCTCTCCGTCCCTGAGTGGAAAAACTCGCCCCTCCATCGTGATCTTACTTGGCATTTTTTATGTATTATATATCCTCAATGGCTAAACGATTAGAAGAAATTCTGTTTTTTTTACTAAATTTTAATCCACGGACTAATTTCTTTTACCGACACACGTGTCCACTTTTTAAGCTACATTTTAGTTGCACATGATATGCAATTCATGTAGGCTTAAATGGATTTTAATTCGATTATGGATTTTAATTCGATTCCATGAATTTTTTTGATTTCTGTCATCTTTCAGTAAATGATCTTTTTTTCGCTAGAATTGTAAACTCTGATTGTAATCACCCTCACATTCTCTCACTCTTTCATCTAAACATGAACTATGCCTTTAACTCTTCTTTCACGTTGTAGCATGTGCATTGCAATTTAATGCTATAAATAAAACAGAAATGCCGGCTACCCCTGAATTCTAGATGAAGCAGCTGAGTAAGAGTGTAGACATTTTATCTTGAGAATTTGCTCTTGTATTATTTAGGTACTCCTACCCCAAGACCCCAAATGTTTCCCAAAAAAAGTTTTTTTCTGAAACGTCGCAAGGTGGTTATTTGATGCGAGGAAAATGCGAATCCGAATTCCGTTTTGATCTATTCATCATTTTCGGGTGTAGGTTTACGTTAAATGACGATTGTCCTCCAAATTGGCTAGAAACCTCATCCAGGGGTTATTTGATGTGAGGAAGTCGAATCTGAGGTTCGCTTTGCTTTAATTCGTCATTTTCGAAAGCTTCGGCAAGTGTACAGTGTGATGACCGAGAGATATGGCACGGTGACTGATATTCGAGAATGGATCACCCACTGTGCATCCCAAATGCATGGGAACGGATTAAAAAAATGTTCCTCATTATATGTAAGCTTGTGCATCTCTCGTCTTTGTGACTCTCTTGGACTACAGTAGATTTTAAGGTCGTTTTGGCCTACTACTTCGCTGCTGCTCAATTGTGGACGCTTTGGACGCAAAGAGTAAAACTTTTGCTTTCTATTCGGTCTCTCACCGTCTGACCAATTACACCTTCTCTCTCTCTCTCTCATTCTCTCTCTCTCTCTCCCTCTCTTTCGCTATCTCTCTCCCGCTACCTCTTTCTCTCCCTCTCTCTCTCTCCCGTTCACTCTTCATCTCTATCTCTCTCTCCCGCTCTCTCTTTATCTCCCTCTCCCCCGTTCTCTCCCTCTCTCTCTCTCTCTCTCTCTCTCTCTCCCGTTCACTCTTCCCCTCTATCTCTCTATTGCTCTCTCTCTCTCTATCTCTCTCTCCCCCGTTCTCTCCTTCTCTCTCTATCTCTCTCCCTCGTTCTCTCCTTCTCTCACTCCTTCTTCCCCCCCCCCTCTCTCTTTCTCTTCCTCCCTCTCGCTATCCCTCTCCCGCTCTTTCTCTCTTTCCTATCGGCACATTCCGATCTGATTTCGTTTCTAACTGCCGCAATGTTTAATAGTTGTAGATATGTAATGTTGTTTTCATAGAAAGCTTTCATGTATATTAATATAAAGTCGGCTAATTCGGAAGGAGGCCTCAAGCCGAAGAGCATCCCGGATGCAACGATACCTTCGCTTCTTCATAAATATCAATTCGATTGGCCATTTGGAAGTCGCCAGGTGAGAGGAGACCAACCGAGAACAGATTGTTCAAAATCTTAATCTTCCCAGTCGACCCAGACCCTCACCCAATCTTGGGTGTAATGAAGTCCGTGGCCGCCCGCTAGACAACTGCGTCGACTTGTGTTGCCGTTGGAGAGAGAGGGAGAAAGTCAGAGAGAGAGAGGGAGAAATAGAGAGAGAGAGAGAGAGAAAGAGTGCATGCATCTCTTAGTGTATTCTTTGCCACCCATAAGCATCCCTCCTCTCGACTCTCCTGCGCTACCCTCGAATTGGCGCCAACTTTGAGAAATCATCATATGGTGACACCTATTCTCGATGTTATCTGGCATTCTTCATCCGCTTATTGAATCTTCATTCACTCTCGTCGACCAGCAGATCAAAACGGGGATCAATTCATTTCGAGATCTTTTTGGTCTGAATCGACGGATAGTTGACGGATAGTATAAATCACTCAGATCCATTCAATATTTTTATATATAAATTTTTCGTCACTGATTATTTTAGTCTGCTAATGCATTTGAGGTACCGGGACAATTAATCATCTCATCTAATGACAGGCATAGATGCAAATAGTGTTGTGATAAGTTGGAGAAAAGGAAATAAAATATTCAAATTGGCATGTCTGACTATTCTTGAACAAATTCTTTTTATGAACAAAGTACAAGTAGAATTATTGAATCGCGGTTCTTTGTTTTCAACTTTCTTTTTTGAACAGGAGATAATAATTCGCTCGCCTGAATAAACACATACATAAGACCGATGTAAGTGTATGTGAGTATTAGAGTACTTCTAGTGTATTTCTATTTCTAGTGTGCACATATGTATACTGTATGTAGGCCTTTATATTCTCTCTCTCTGTATAGTTCGTAGCTCGCTCCACTCGCTCCTCCCTCTCCTAGCTCCTCCCCTTTCTCTCGTGTACTTAAGTGATAGATCTGACTCATCTAGAGGTCTGGCCCGGAGGCGGTCTGCCGACCGCCTCGTCTCCCCTATGGTCCCACTTTAGGTCTCCTGTCCTCTAGTCCTCTCTTCTCCCTTCTTCCCTTCCCATGGTGTCTCCCCTTCCAACGGTCCACCACGCCTCGGGCCCCTCTACTCTTCCTCTGCTCCCTTCGACTCTCTCCCTCTTCGTTATCGACGTCGTCTCTATTGTTTCCTACTGTAAGCAATAAACCTGATCCCGCTGTACGTGTGAGGCACCAGCATTTACTCCGAGTCCACATCCGAATAGATTTAATAAACTCGAGCTTAATCTCTGCAGTGTTCACAAATAAGTTTGCAGCAAAGGTGTTTTCTTTTTATCTGCTAATCAAAATTATCTTGTTACTATTTTTAGAAGAAAAAAGTTAATTTGACGAAATGAATTTGAATTTGCACATATATTCAAGATAAAGCAAAATATTACCCTGTATAAATATAATTCTAGAAAACGAAACAAAAACACTAGAGCCCATTTGTGACCTTCATACATACATAGTTCATAGATATACTCTGTATGACAACAATTGCCCAAATAATGAAAAGCATAAAGCCAACAATTGCTACCATATTTTTAGGAATACGAAATCAGTGTTTCGTACTGCAGCTAGCTGTCTAGTATCCCATAGGTGATGGTAACTTTTGTCTCCGCATAATTACTAAAGATGCTGAAGAAGACGCGTTCGCCCTCCGACACATAGTGTGGTTCCGTCTGCTCTTTCGAGCAGAATCTACTGAAGAAGAAAAATATTTATTAACCCCAATACAATTAGGTTCCTCGGAATTTTCTGTGCGTTTCCAATAATTGGTCGCGGTTTCCTGACTTGAAGCCGGCCAATCGCGTATCGTTCGCAGTAAAGATCATGGCACCGCCGTACAGGCAGTCGGGCGCTCTGAGTTTGACGCCAACGTCTGCTATCGTCACTTCCACTCGCCTTCCACGTGGCGCCTAGAAAAAATATTGTGACACGTGAATTGGCGGGAAATGTTAGGATATTCAAAATGCAGTTCTGAACCTGAATGACATAGAACTTCTCTTTGGGAGTCTCAAGAAGGCGCTCAGCATCTTCGCCAACAGTTAGACTCACGGTCTTTTCGTCCTTTTCCGCAGCAAACATCTTGAACTTCGAGTCCTACACAATAGAAGACAAATTTGTATGATTTAAGACAAAAATTTTGTGTGATCAATGTATAATAAATAAATCAATAAACTGTATTAAATAGTTGATTTAAAAACGATAAAAAAAACAAATAACCCTTATTGATTAAAAACATACAAACTCTTATTGATTTTTGAAACCAAAAAATAAATTTTTATTGAAAAAGAAGAAACTAACTCCTATTGATTTTTATGAACCAAAAAAACAAAACTAACAATCTCTTTGCATGTCGTCCCTCCGTAGCCGGTCGGGCAGCGGCATTCGCTGCACGCGTTCACGTCCTGCACTCCGCCATTCTCACATGTCACTTGTTCCTCGCTGCGGCACTTTGCTTCTGACGGCCATAGTTATATTTCATTGCCATTTATCTGTGCCTTGGATATTTTTGTAAGCCTTACTTTAATATATATTTTTAACAGTAGTTATCTTTTCAAAAAAATAATAAATAAAAAATAATTTTTTCCACCGAAAGATTTTACTTTGTAAGGAGCATCCCTCCCGTACACAGTGCTGCGACTACACTTTTCACGTTTCGCCCACAATTCTACTACAACAACTTACCGAAACATCCATAATATCGATTGACGAGGAGAACGTCATAGAACGTGGGCTGACGTCCGGCCATCGAGTACTGAAAATGGCTGTCGACAGCGACGAGTGTCGGCTTCAGCTGGTCGCTCGTGAAACTGGAGAGAATCATCATTTGTTGATTAATTGATTGATTAATGAAAAAATGTCAATTTTACTACATCATATATATGAGCATACAACTAAACCTGTAAGAGTTGAAGTGCATGTTGCTGCCGTATTCATACGGAATGCCAAAGTCATCAAGCTCACCCTGTGAGCCCATGTCAAAGTGGCGCGAAGAGCCCTTCTAAAATCGAGAGATTTCGTATGCTTATCACTCTCACCAGCCTACCGTGTCACCGCACCAAAATGCTCTGCTTATTAATGATGACATAGCGGTCGCGATCTGGCCGAGACTGCGTGTGGAACAAGCCGATGGCGTGTCCGAGCTGATGAGTCACGACGCCGGGCTGAAAAAAAGAATAAGAAAAATAAGAAAAACTCATGATTACTGTAGGCGCACTAAATATATGTATGTACATACCCATCGAATTATTCATGCAAATGAACTGTAAGAACTAGCAATAAGAAGCAACTCTTGATTACTGTAGGCGCACTAAATACACACATATCGATTTATACATACAAGTGAAATGTATAAGCACTAACATGCGCGCAACCAGCGCCGATCGATATCTCCTGTTCGCGGCCAATTCGTCCGAGGTACGAATAGCAGCCGAGACCATCGATGAACTTGATGCGCGCCTCTCCTTCGGCCTCCTCCTAATTATGTGTCCATTTGTTGACTTGGGAATATTGATCAATCATTTTCCGATATCACAAACCTCAAAGCGAAGGCACGTGTTGTCCTGCCAGAACTTGATGCCTTCGCGAATGGCGGCCACGCGGGAAGCAGCTGAACGGAACTTATGTCAGTGCTCTTAATTCGGAGGCATCCTAGCTCAGGCGTCTTTTATGTTCACCTTCTTTTTTTTCTAATAATATTTTTCTTATGAATATTTTGTATTACTTATGTATGCAACTAAATTCGCCGAGTCTACTAGAGCACACAGATGAATTGACGCCAAACACTTACGAAATTCGGCATCAAACGAGTATGGGATGACAGTTGTCCACTTTTTCGTCGGCAATCGGCTCCTCGAGTTTTTCTTTGGGCCGCTCTTCATTGAGAGTGCGTCTAGCTGCTCCCTAATAATAATATGGGCG
The DNA here is from genome assembly GCA_945643635.1 of Allodiplogaster sudhausi. Taxonomy (NCBI): domain Eukaryota; kingdom Metazoa; phylum Nematoda; class Chromadorea; order Rhabditida; family Diplogasteridae; genus Allodiplogaster; species Allodiplogaster sudhausi. Next base: position 2,593,741 of record CALZFC010000029.1, read on the forward strand.
GGAAATATCGTTTTATAACAAATTTCCGGATATAGTACATATGTACATAAATGTTGCCCAATATGTATCTGTTGAATGTACCGCCTAAAAGTGACATAATTTAATGATTATGAAATGATTCTGTTTGAATGATGAATGGTTGTACTGCGTCAGAAGGATGTCGCCCTCGAAATGGACGCCATCCAATCGACCGCGCTCGAAGAGATCAGAAGCGAACGCGCCGTCGAGCGAGTTCGCTCTGAAGCCGGACGCGGCTATTCTCTAGAATCATACAATTCGGTCTCCTCAAGTCAAAAGGTTCACGTGTTCGGCGAGAACCTTTTATCTTTCTTTTTCCTATTCCCTTTCCTCCACTTTGGTGACCATTATTCCGTTTTAATTTTTTTCGTAACGTGATCATGAAAGCGTTAATTTTTATCCAACGGAATTAGCATGTTGTTTTTTAAACGATGGATGTTTTTTCATCACTTCGCATGACATAGATCAATCAATAAAGATTGAACAATTTTCATCCTTGCCTTCTACCACCGGACTGACTGTGGAATAAATTGAGCGGCACCCATTCATATAGTGTAAATTTCCTGTGAAAATAGGGTGCACTAACCTTAATTCGCCCTTCGAGAGCGTGTTTTCTCGTGTTGTCGCCTCTGCTAACTTCAAGCTCGGCATTCATCTTCATGTCGAGATCCTCCATCGCTAGAAGATACTCTGGCCTTGAGACGAAGTCCGCTATTTCATGCTCAAACATTGTTCTCTTTGTTGCTGTAACAATATATATGTTTGTTTGAAGTATATTTCAATAAAATCACCACAATAGGACTTTAAATTCAACCTTAGTTTATTTTAAATTCAACCTCAACTGTCGGGTGAATGGCATGGAGGCCAGCCGAGAGGAATGAAGCAGCCAACAGTGGAAGAAGAAGCATGGCTGGCTATGAAATTTACAAATCAGTCGTTCTTCAGTCCTTTAATAGCGAGCTCACAGCGAAGAGTAGGACATTGTGAAGAAGTTCGAAAGATTAGTGGACTTTGTTGGGTTTGGGATTTGACTCTTCTCTTTCTTTCTCTCTCTCTTCTATTTCTATCGTGAAACAGTCAGCATGAATGCAGAGGAGGATAAACAGAGAATTCTGTCCAAAAAAATTCCTTGTTCATTTATATGTATGCACCTTGAACATGTCTCTTTACGAGAGACGGACCCAGAATGTGTGTGTGGAAAGCAGGAGAAAGAGGGAGGAGCACTAGGTCCGTGGGCCTATCCCTCGTGACTTTTATGGGCATAGCAGTTAGCTGCGCCGAATTTGCACAGCTATGGCTGATTCTTTGCGTCAGAGAAAGGGCAAGGAGTTGCTCAAGGAAAGCGGCAAACCCTTTTTTTCGTCCACATAAGGGCAGGGATAAGCAAATAGAGACTCCTCTAGAATATAGAGAATACGGTATACCATGTGGAATTGCAAGCTAATATTTTGATGTGATTTGTATGTAGGTTACACATTGACAACTCAAGCTGTTCTTATTGTCACGACTGCTTAAAATATGTAGTTCAAACTGGCATTGCAAGCCCATTACTATTTGAAAAAAAAAATTTGATGTTCAATCTGGACATGAATTTGACTTGAGGCTGTGCAGCATATTCTTTATTTTTATTTATAAACAAATAATAATAATAATAATAAGTTCCCATTTGCCTGTGCTATTTTCACGCAGTGGACAACCTGTGTATGTGAACCAGGCTGTGATTCTCTTTTAATTTGGAGCCAATTAAATTTCTCCTTACTTCAATATTGCTACTCCCTCTCGCCCCACCCCGTCTCTTCTCTCTCTGTCTCTCTCTCTCTCTCTCTCTCTCTCTCTCACTCTCACTCTGTTATAACGATTCGCCTCTTCTCTCACGGTCTTTTTCACATCATTCTAAAGCATCTTTCATTGTCAGGACGCTCTGTCTCTTCCAAGCTCTCAACAATCTAAGAGGTCGTATTCTCTGTGGCAAGAGTCATCGCCACCATTAACAGTCGCGACCCGCCTCTGCTGCTCCGCTTCATCAACTTACCATTCATTCAATCCTTCACTCGGTTCAGCGGATCGAGTGTCTACCTTATTTTTCTATTCCATAATGGACCTTGCTATATTTTTTTCTAAATTTTGTTCATGTTTTAAATATAATACATAAAATACATTTTGTGTTTAGAATGCCCAACCAGGCCAGCTGCAGTAGCGACGACAGCGACCTTGAAGTCATCGACAGGCCTGTCTCGGGTTCGAACGAGCCAATCGATGATCGCTTCATGCCAAAAGTTAGACAAGAAGATCATTTTCAATCAGAATATAATTTGTTTTTTTTATTACAAACAAAAATAATAATAATTATCATAAAGTGACTAGAAACATTACTTTTGCAGCAGTCATCGATTCTAAGCAACGAGCAAGGGCCGGATGATGACTACACCTCCTCCGAGAACTCTGAGTGGTCGACGGATGATTCGTCTATTGACTCCGATGACTCATCGACTGACTCTGATGACTCATCGACCGACTCCGAGGACACCTCCACCGACTCCGATGAGTCTTCAACCGATTCAGAGGACCCATCGGATGCCTCGAATGCTGCCGATCAAGCGATCAACCATCTGAGCGCAGAATGCGCTACGGCTGCTGCGCAGCATGCACTCGAATTTCCAAACAAGGTATGCAGCAAGTTCTTTAAAGGACCTCTCCGGCGAACATACACGTTCTCGTTTTATGTTCTTATTCGATGAAGAACGGCTAGAAACATCCATTAGAAGTGGTCCCATTTCAAAACAATGTTTAGTTTGTTAAATATTAACAGTTTTTGATCGGGACGCCCGCGATCGTTCTTTGAGCTCATGATCATGGCAGAGCCACCCTCCCTCCCCATGATAAGCGTGGCTGAGAAAGAGGGCACGGGATGATATGAATGTCATCGATTGTTCACTCTGAGAGAAAGAGTGTAGAAGAGAGGGAGAGAGAGAGAGAGACATAAAAAGGAATGGAAGCGCTGTGCTGCCATTTCGAACACATCCAACACAATCACAACGTTCCAAAAAATTCCACCCTCCCGAATACTGTAAGAATTTTAGAAGGGTTGTTTTTTTCAAACACCAATTATGAAACGGGTGCGAAAACATTCGCCGGAGTGATCCTTTAAGCATCTACATATATGGTTTCATGATCATGATTCTACTTTATAATTGCCTTTTTCTGTTCACTCCCTTTCTTCGCGATTCTTACCATTTTTTTGAGGAAAACTCGACACTTACACATAAGATATCTAGTTAGTTTCGTGCATTCTGAGTTCCAGACACATGAAGAAGCTTCATATGGCAATCGACTCCGACTCCGATACCGAGTCGGAGAAGACGGCGAAAGAATTCGACTCCGACTCCGATTCAGCTTCGGAGCACACGGCCCGATCGATCGATCTGGCATCACTGTTACAGAAGGCGCCCACAGTCAAGCGGTCACGTCCTCTCGAGTCGAACCCGGCCTCCCCAACTGCCTCAGACGCCGCCTCGGACTCTCTTCTCCTCGTCCACTTCCTCGATGGCCTCGTCGACCGGCTCACCGTCCTCGAGGCAGACAACATCGCCCTCAAGGAACAATGCAAGGAGCAGCAGGCAGCCATCACTTCTCTGCAAAGTCAGCTGAGCCTTTATATCTCTGCTCCCCCCACTGCTGCTACCCCCGCCCCCGACGTCCAGATGGCTTCTCCGTCCCGCCACGCTTCTGCAGCCGCTCCCCCTCCTTCCTCCGCGCAGCCTTTGAATCCCCAAGGCGAGTGGGATTTCTCCAGGGAGACCCCCGAGGAACGCGAGGACCGGAAGGAGAGGCTCCGCTCCATGGTCCTCTCCGGTCTTTCCCTCCCCCAGGCTTCTTCGACCGTCGACGGTGTCGTCCGTGACCGCGAGGCCGTCCTTCATATGCTGGACGGTCTCGGAATCCCCTTCCTCCCTGTGGTTGTTTACCGCCTCCGGGCCAGCCCGGGCGTCCTCCCGCTGGTCAAGATCGTCATGCCCACCACCCAAGCCCAGCAACAGTGCCTCCGGGCGGCACGTCGCTTCCTCCGTTCCCTCCCAGGCTTCGAGCGTTGCTTCCTCCGCCCTAGCCTCACCTTGGCCCAGCGTGGGATCGATCCACGTCCGCCTCGTCCTCCACCTGACCTCTCGACCTACTTTGCGAGGCCGCGGCAACAAGGCCGTTCGCACCCTCGCGAGTCACGTACGCAGCCGAACCAGCCGACTCAGCCTACCCACCCTGCCCCTCCTCGCCAGCGACTTCACTCTTCTTCCACACGCCCTACTCGGCTGAATAAGATCAACCACCCCCCTAGTTTCTTCCATTATAATCCCTACGCCCCTCTTTCTCAAAACTAAGTGCTGATTCTCGAAGGAACTCTAGTAGAGCTTTAGATCTTATTCTCTTTAATGCTCGTTCTATTTGCAACAAGTCTGCTGAATTAGCATTGCATTTAAAGAGCGGCACCCCTATTATATGTATAACTGAAACTTGGCTCAAATCTACAATTTTAGACTCATTTCTTCTTTCTGACCACTCTGATAGTATAATTGTTACCGTAGAGACCGTTGTAGAAAGAAAGGAGGCGGAGTAGCTCTTTTAATTTCATCAAACATCTCCACCAAAGTAATCTTTTCTCTCTCCCATCCAATTTCCTTTGAATTATTAGCTATAGACATGTATTTAGATAACGATATCATCCGCATCTGCCTTGTCTACCGTACTCCTTCATGTCCTGCTGAAGGCAACTCTCTCTTAGTTAAGCATCTTAGAGACCTGTCTTCCTGCGCGCATCCAACCATTATCCTTGGCGATTTTAACTTTCCTGATATTTTTTGGAATGATCTTACCGTATCAGCGGGTAACTCTGCGCAAGCCAAAGTTTTCCTTGATTTTGTTGGTAGTTGTAATTTTGCTCAGCACACCCCCTCCGCCACATGCAACCAACATATCCTCGATCTCATCCTTACCAACTCCCCCGGCCTCCTTACAAATACTTCCATGCTTCCCCCGTTTGCCTCTTCAGATCATTTTGCCGTGTCCTCCTCTCTTAGTATTACCCACTCAGTGCCTCTCTACACTTTTGTACGTGATTATCGAAATGTTGATTATCAAGCTGCTTGTGCATTCCTACTTTCTCGCGATTTACTTTCTGATCATAGCTGCACCAGCGATATTGATATTATGTATAATCAACTCGATAGTGCTCTTCGCCTAATTGAAGACCTTTTTGTTCCTTTCAAGCGCGTCCGCCTAAATGGTGAAAGGCTTCCCGAGCATATCCACCGGCTGCGTTCCAAGAGATTTAAAGCCTGTCAGCAATCCTTATCTCTGAATACCCCTGAATCTTTGGCAGCTTTTTCTCGAATTAATAAGATGTATAATGCTGAAGTTAATAAGTACGCTAGGAGTATGGAGAAATCCATAATTGACTCTAAGAATCTGAATTTATTTTATCGCTATGTACGATTCCGAGTATCTGATAAGCAGCGAGGCGTAGACGTCCTCACTGATAGGCTAGGTCATGATTTAACATCCGATAAGGATAAGGCTGATCTTTTATCCACTACTTTTGCTGACTATTTTGTTACTGACAATGGTCATCTTCCCAATCTTCCCTCTCCCCCACCCTCTCCTTGCCCATCTCCTTTTTCCTTTAATTTTCGTAGGCATGAAATATGTAATTTCATAGAGCGATGGTCTAATTCTTCATGCAGAACCCCTGATAACTTCAATATGTATTTCTTGAAGCAGTTAGCGGTTCCTATTAGTGTCTCTCTGGAATACATTTTCAATTTTTCATTTTCTAATTCGGTTGTCCCTTGCATATGGAAACATTCTATAGTTACCCCTATTCGCAAGAAGCCTCCTTTTAGTGATCCAGTGAATTATCGTCCTATTAGTATTACCTGCTTCTTTTCTAGAGTATTCGAGAGAATTTTGTGTCGTGAGCTGTATACTTGGTGTGAGACTAATCAGTTACTCCCGGACGAACAGTATGGTTTTCGTAGGAAGCGTTCTATTGAATTACAATTACTTGACGCATTGGAGTACTGGTCACGTTCTTTATCCTTTAATCGCACGACCGATGTAGTCTATTTTGATCATTCTAAAGCATTTGATAGAGTTAGCCACATTAAACTTCTATATAAGTTAGAACATTTTCGTTTCCCTCCACTTGTAGTTGAATGGATTCGTGAATTCTTGCGCGGTCGTTCTTTCGCTGTACGTGTTGGAAACTCTATCTCCCGTTCTCTCCCTGTTCTCAGCGGTGTCCCCCAAGGAAGTGTCATTGGTCCTTTCCTTTTCATAATCTACACAGCAGATCTTCCTGCAGTTGTTTCCCCATATGGTGTTATACCTAAATGTTTTGCTGATGATGTTAAGATTTATAAGTCGTTTAGTAGACTTGAAGATAGAAGCTCTCTTCAGCATGCCATTGATGCTATCGCCTCCTGGGCCAATGAGTGGCAACTTCCCCTCGCCTTTGATAAGACCGCTGTCCTCCATATTGGTAGAACAAATCCCAAGGTTCTTTTCATGTTAATGGCATTCCCATAAAGCCCGTTGACCATATTCGTGATCTCGGTGTCATTATTGATTCTAATCTTAATTTCTCCATTCACTGTTCTAATGTTACCACCAAGTCACTTGCAAAGGCGTATAGCATTTTTAGAGCACTTCGAACTAGTGATGCCTCTGTTTTACTGGCTGCTTATCGTATTTATATTCGTTCTATATTAGAATTTTGTTCGTCTGTCTATTCACCTTTTCTTCTTAAGGATATACGTTCCCTAGAGAAAGTCCAAAACTATGTTACTCGTCGTATCTTCCATAAGTGCTTTGTTTTTCATTATCATTCTATCCCGCACAGCGAACAGCGCAACAAAATCCTAAGCCTACCCACCCTTTTGGTTCGCAGACAAGCCAGAGACCTAGATCTTATTCGTAAATTTATTTTCGGCCGCATTAGGCTTTCCAATAAGTGCCCTCATCATCTCAGTTTTAGACACTCCAAGACTCGTGGCCTCTCTTTTAAGTTACATGTTCCGTCCTCTAGACTTAAATGTAGACAAAATTCATTTTTTGTTCGTGCCCCTATCAGTTTTAATGCCTTCAACAAAGACCCCGCAAGCTAGATATATATATATACCCTATTACTACTTTCGATTATTATTTATTATATCTTTCTTAATAATTTTACCACGTGTGTTACACTTCTTGTTTCATGTTACACCGTATAAATTGATTGATTGATAGCGACGATGAAGCGGATGAAGAGGGCAGTAAGGAGAAAAAGGAGGAGGAAGAAGCAGCGAAGAACGATGAAGCCAAGGAGCACGCGGCAGATGAAACAGTCATGTTTTGTGGTCATTCAGATGATGCCCTTTTCAATGAGATTACGAAGTAAGAGTTGAATAAAAGGATATATAAGCAGAAATCCTGGAAGAGCACATGATCTCTCTTGACTGCGTACTGAGAACTCTTCATCCGGATCAGACGAATTATTTTTTATGATAATCTTTGCACAGTTTTCATGTTCTCACGCGTGAATAAATTGAAAATTTTTTAGATGAGAAATTTCTCTAAGTACTCAGACGAATACAAAAGAAACAGAGGAATGTGCATTGAACCTAATTCGAGGAATCATTCTTTGGGTGCATTTCTACATACATATTCATAATAGACTTCTACTTCCATTTACTGCATAAATTTTCACATTTATATATATTTTGGTAATACATTTTCTTTATATAACATTGTAATCTTGTGTATATTTAATTTTAAAAGATCCTCTCTCGCTTGGGTACACGCGCTATTTAAGTTTCTAAAGTTAAAAGTTGACTCATTTTGTGCTCTAAAAATTAGCGCTTCTTCAATATTTCTTGGCTCCATATGATAGACAGACACTTTTTAGTTGAAAGCATTTTTCATAAATAGCTGCACATTTATTCAATCTGAAGTCCTTGCTAATAACGTCAGCAAATCTTGAAAAGGGACACTTGCTGCAGCCTATGAAAGTATTCACGTTCTTAAGCAGCCTTTTGGACAATGTTGAAAGTTAAAAGCTAGATAAGTCCCTTATCTGTGCTACTATTTTTATGTTTGTGTGGATAAAATCGCTATTTTCTGTCTTTCTACCGGAGACGATTAATATATTCATATATATATATATATATATATATATATATATATATATTTAGCTTCATGAGAAACAAACATCGTTTAAGAAAACATCTGCCCACTCACCAGCTTAACAGCTTAGATTATTGAGTAAACATTGTGCAGTCCTGTCGCTTTCTTTCTTTCTTTCTTTTTCTCTTCGCCAACCTTACCAGAAAGTTAAAGAGTTAGCACCTTCCGCTCGCGAAGGAAAATTTATATATAAAAATCGCTGAATAATCCTGATTGCGAGATCAGCGTCCATCGTTAATCTCTTTTTTTATCTTGTTTTTGTGGACAGCACACGCATATTTCACTTGAAGCAAAATGATGAGCAATTATGTGGAAAATGCGATCCCTTAATCCGCTCCGATATCTGTTTACAGATTAACACCGTTTTAATCTTTTCGATCCTCCAAACCTCGAGGTCGGTATATAAAGGTGCATCCGTGCGTATTCGAACAAAGTCTCAACGCCTGTCTCCGATCTTCTCTTCAGTCTTGCACGACATGGTGCTGAACCACCAGCTTCAGCTCATCTGGAATCTCGATATTGATCCGGCGTACAACTGCAGGTGTGCTTCTCTCACTGTCTCTCTCGCTCTCTCATTCCCTCTCGCTCTCTCTGTTTCTATGTTTCTCAGTTTCTTTCTCTCTCTCCCACCCTTCTGTTCCCCTTTTCTCTCTCTCTTTCTCTCTCTCCGCCGGTCTCTCGATTTCTTACCTCAATCTTTTCACACGTTAATTCAAGGATATTCTTTGATTTTTTAACACTTAAACAAAACATTTTATACGTAATTTTTCGATATGGTTTTATTTATTGTCTTGTTTAATTAGATTAATTGCTTTGAAGCGCCATCGCTCCGCCAGGCGATTGGTGGACTGTAAATCGTGGGACGCGCCGGCCGGGCTACGCAGTCTACTGCATCGCTGTCGGCCTCCTAGGTTTCTTCCTAACACTTTAGGCCCTAAGGCTTAAGATGGTTATGGTTAAGGTCTTTAGGGTTCAAGGGTTCTAAAGGATTATTATTAGAATACTAAGATTACTAATGTTGTCGCGCCGCTCTAAAACACTCAACCTTCTGTCAGGCAAAAAGGCGACGAATCTTACCATTAGCTTGAATTTTTGGCCACTTAAATTCTTAGAATTTATCTCGCATTCCAATAACACCCCCAACTTTACCAGCGTTTTCTGAGTATTCTCAATCGTAAATGCTACATAAATTTCCCACGCAAAGATAAAAAAGAGAATGAGAAAGCAGAAAAAAAAGACAGACTCTGCCGGCTCTAATCTTTGGTCATTCTAACACACCACTTTCTCATCTTCACTCGAATAGTATTAGCTTTGTAGTTATTGTTAAATTGTGACCATTGTGACTGTAACGAAAGTGTGAGAAAAAAACCAAGGATTCAGGCTTGATTCTCTACTCGTTCTGCTTGTTCGGCCTGTGGAAGCATCGCAAGTTCTCTTGCTACAAAGTAAGAAGTCGTCTTTTTGTTTTGGTTTAATTTTCCCGCCAAAATATTTTGAATCCTCTTTTGCTTAAACATTCAAATTTCCCGCCAGATCATGCTGTACTTGGCTGCTGTCGACATGTCATCACTTGTGACGCTCGCCATTCTGCCTGGCGTATTTCTGCTACGCGGCTGGGTCTTCTGCTCGCATCCGACATTCCTCTACATTGTCGGCGCGTTTACGATATGTAAGAGGAGTTAAAATTAATTTTAATTTATTTATTTATTTTTCTAAATAATGTTAATTAATGTTTTTGATATCATAAAATTGTTTTTAGAAAAAAAAATTAGGAAGAATTTTATTTTATTGAATTAATATAATTAAATTTAATTTAAATAAATTTAATTTAAATAGGCTTCTGGTGTACGGCGTGCATGACGGGCTTGCTGCTCGTCGTGAATCGAATCTCCGACTTTTACGAGATTGCCAGCATCAGTCTTCTTTTTAAGGTAAAGTCAGAGAAATGACATAAGAGAGAGAGAGAGGGCTAGAGGGGGTAGGGGGAGAACTTAAATAACGGAGGAGAGAGAGAGAGAGAAATCAAAGGAAGACAGTGGCAGTTAGAGATAGAGAGAGAGAGAGAGAGAGAGAGATAGAGAATAATAAAAGTGCGAAAAGGGGATTCATGTTGATGCGCATTTCTTACAAGTAAATACCTTGATGATACAACCAAAAAAAGGTAAAAAAATAACCGTGAACCACGCGCGTCATTCTGAAGCTTAATTCCTTCTACAAGATTAATTCTCCATTGTATGTATATGGCGAAAATCTGACAAAAGTCCTTATGACGAGAGGATGAACTCTTGTTGTTTGCAATGTTCATTTGTATTGCGCGGAAATCCCTCGCGCGCGCACAATGATCTACTGATTTTGGATGCCTTGAAATATGATAAATTTATGCCAACGCACTTTGTGTATGCGCCTTTTTTTCTGGTACATATTTTTAATCGTCCACCACAAAATAGCACTTCTTATCACGTGCGGTGTCTGCCTTTTTTTTTGAGAGACAACAAAATGAAAAGCTTACGGAATTCTTTCTTTAAGATCCTTTTTTTTGCTCATATCCGACGCTTCTTAGTTTCATATTTCGTCGAAAAAGAGTTTACGGTATTAACTTTTTTCATTTTTAGGTGGCAAATCTTATATTCAGAGCATTTACCAATAATAATAATAATAATAATAATAATAACAATAGTAAAAAGTGGGGTAAAACTAACCATAAGTTTAAATAATAAAAAATAAATGGACATCTCACAATTCCTTAATAAAATGACAATATACATATGTATGTATCTAACAATAAGAGGAAATCTTTAAATTAAGGGTCGACGAACGCTGGGAATGCTGATGATTCCGACCATCTACGGGCTCTACTTTCTAATCGCGACGCCGCCGGACGCGTTCAACTCCACTTTCGGAGCATATCTCTTCACGCCACTCATTGGCAATCCAGAGTATCAGGTAAGGGAGAGAGAGTGAGAGAGAGAGAGTGAGAGAGAGAGAGGAGGATAGAGAGAGAGGGCAATTGAGAGAAGAGAGAATAAAAAGAGTGAAAGAGAAGAACAGCGATGAATAGAGAGATAGAGAGAGAGAGAGAACGAAAGAGATGATAGAACGAGAAAGAGAAGAGATATGATTGAGATGAGATGAAGAGATATTTTAAACCAAAACAAAGAATGATGAAGAAAGAGTCAATGTTGTGATCGGAAAAAAAGCTTAGCCAAATCATCATAAATCCTATAAGCTCATTAACTTCAACAGCACACAAATCTACCGTGTACGGCCAACAACATTTTCGTCGTCATTGCTACTGGATTTCTCTACATTCTTTTCGCAGCGCTCTTTATTCGCAAAATGTGAGTGTATTTTAAAAAGATTATAAAGAAGTTCTTTATAAATTTTTTGAAAAGAAAAAATTAAAAATTTTCATTTAAAAAAAATCGTTAAATATTAAGTTGCACTACTAGCTTTTTCTTGCATTGAATGTACAAAAAGAATTCCGTAATCCTATTTTTCTTTAAAGGAGGCGAAAACTCAAAATTTTTGCTATTAGGATGATTCTGTGAATGTGTCCGGATTGAGCTTGTGAATGCATCAGCAAAGATCCAATGTTCTAAACTATAAGTTAAAGGAGTATTTTCCGTCTGAAAAGCGTTGCCTGATCCTAAGGGAATATTAGTGTGTTCAACGGAACTTTAAATTTAACAGTTGTCGCCAACTAAATTTCGGCCTAAAACGCTTGTCGGAGCAAAGGTGACCAGCGAGGGGTGAAATATGGTTCCATTGACCGTGAACTATATACCGAACACATGCACGATGCACTACCGGACGCAAACCGCCAATTTAAATTGTCCAGGAAAATGCTTGCCTTATGATCTTGGCAAATTTCCAGGATCACGTTGCTTAAACCTATCGTACTATAAGATCGACCATTTCGTGTTAGGAGTTAACGGGTTTAAGCCTCCTTTAATTAGTAAAGAAATAACTTTTTGGCTTGGAAAAGAAGGAGAAAAGACGAAAGAAGACTCTATTAGAAAAAAAAAAGCCAACCAAAAAATAAAGTTTAGAAAAGTCGTAATTCCATTTTATTCTTTTATTTCTGCAGGCTCAATGCTACTGGTAGCGCGGTCGAGACGATGCACAAAGCAAGGTTTTCGGTGCGTAAAATGATGATCTCCCTTTTTTGCTTCCTTGAATTATTGTCAAATTGTTCTTTTTTGTCTAATGACTATTGGTCACTTCTTTTTTGATAATTTATGTAAGTTACGGAGGAAAAAGATGGAACAATTTTCACAGTACCAAAACCAAAAACTCTGCTCTCTCGTGATTTATGAAATTCAATTAAAAGCTAAAATCGATAAGTCAATAATCAACATAATTCTCCTCTCCTCTACAGATTCTGCTGCAATCCTGCTGCATCTGCACCCTGAACACGGCTGCGTCCTTCCTCTACATCTACATGCAGTTCTTTCCGGTGCCCGAATACTTTTCATACATCGCGACTGTGGTCATTCAGTTCATGCATGGTGAGCACACATTTCCTATGAATAAATAATTTGAAAAAATTATTTCGTAAAAATTCATGTTTTATAAAAAGAAACTATATTGCTTTCCTTCTACAACATTTCATTGATCGTGGTGTAGGCTAAGATTATTAGAATTCGAGAAGAGGGGGCTTCCATAAAAAGATCGAAGAGAATAGTAAGCTTTGCACACATTGTATCGCGAGACCGAACTATATAAAGTTATCTTGTTTTCGCGAATATCTGACAATTAGCCACATCAACAATTGCTGTTCTCAGCCTCGCCCGCTGCTATCTACCTCACGATGAATTCGGCCGTTCGTCGTGCGGCACTCGCGGCGTTTGGCCTCGATGTAAGACGCGTCATAGACGTAACTTTCGCCACGAATCTCAACTAGACTTCGAGAGCTCGATTATAGATGTAAATATTGAGATATAGACACAACCAATTTGCGACTAGCTATACATATTTAAACAGAAAGCCACAGACAGACACAACCACTTTAACTAGCGTTCGAGAGCTCGATTACATAGCACATATAAATATTTTTTTCATGAAATACAGCAATGACAAAATTACATGTCTAAAAGTGGGCGTGGCTTCTCTTACAAGCCACGCCCACTGCACTCTGGGCCACGCCCACCTTTGTAAGACACGCCCACGATGCCATCATCAGTGCTATAGCTTATCTGCGAATTGTCCAATGATGTCAAAGGTTTATTTGCTTCAGTTTGATAAATTTTAATTATTTCTTTTGATATAGCAAAAAACATAAATTTCTCTTCCATTTTTTTCCTCTTTTCAGAACATGGCGAGCGCAACGAATTCACGAACGGCGCCTCTGCCTAAGTCGGCGACACGCTCGCTTACTACGTAGAAGATCATCTTCAACACGAAAAGTGGGCGTGGTCACTCACAAGCCACTCCCACTAATTAAACTCCGCCCATAGACACAGTGTGCATAGGCATTAAAACTAAGCGCCGTCTACTAACTACGCCGACTTCCGGTGAAAATACGTAGATTACTTCTAAAACCACACCGGCACAATATTGTCCCATCATAAACATCTTCTATTTTGTGTGACAGAGATTTTTGGAATACAAATATATTTATACAGTCCAAGCCGTGTTCACGTTAACCGTTACTCGATAAATTTTCTCGTTTTCACCCTGGCAAATATCTTAATTTATCGAATCAATTTATTATAAAATATCAATTTATTATTGAATGAATACATATGTAGAATCCAATGAAAGAATGTATTCTGAATACGTTTTCTTTCTTGTCGGATTTGAATTTCCCGCTCATGTCAATGTACCCTCTTGGAGCGGCGATGACTGAGAAGTCTCTTAGGATACGAAGGTGCACCTCCTGGCTCGCCTCCTCCTCCCGCTCCCCCTCCTCCTCCTCCGCTCGCATACCCTCCTCCCGCCCTCGGCGGGCACGGACAGTATTCGGCGTCGGGGCCAGGCGGGCCACCCTTACCCTGCGGGCCCGGTTCGCCATTCGGCCCACGCCGGCCAATCTCCCCTGCCGGACCGTGCGGGCCTGGAGGCCCATCGGGACCAGGCGCCGCGTAGCCCCCTCCAGAACCATCCGGTCCGGGTGGCCCAGCCGGGCCGGCAGGCCCCTCATCTTCAAGGCGCCTTGACCCGGCGCTCCCGGACTGCCCGGCCCTCCTGGCATGCCATCCGCGCCAGCATCGCCTGGTGGACCCGGCGGTCCAGGCGCCGCGTATCCGCCACCTGCAATTTTAAACACGTTTTAAAGGAGTCAATCACCAAAAAAATTTAATTCAATTTTGAATTGCCGCGCTTTCTATTTAGCTGAGCGCACAACCGAGAGCTGCCTACGTGAAAATAACACACACGCGCGTGAACGAGAGTGCAAAGTACATATAATTTCTCGGTGATAGCAAGTCTTTGGTAAATGAGTTAGGAATTTGGGCAAAAAAAATTTGTTTGAAGAAAAAAGTATTATTTTTCACATTCCTCACTCTTTTTCACATGTATTAAAGGAGGGCAATCACCGAACAAGTAGATTAGATCTAACAAAATACAGGAAACCTTCTCCTGGCGCACTGGGCGCGCCGTCGATGCCTGGCGCCCCGGCGGGCCCTGTGGGCCCCGCGGGGCCCGGCGGCCCCTCCGGGCACTTGACGCACTCCGCCGCCTGCGGATACGCCATCGTCATGCCGGCTATGCCAGCCTGCCCGGGCGGGCCAGCTGTTCCGGGCACTGACAAGGGAATTTTTTTTAATTAAAAAATTTGCGTAAAATTCACATAGGAAGAAGTTTAAATTAAAAAAATAAAAATAAAATAAAAATAAAAAAGTATCCCCAACTTCCGTCATCTCTGTTCGCGCCAAGCGGACCGGGAGGACCCGGCGGACAAGCAGCGCCGCCGCCAGCAGCAGCAGCATACTGGCGCCGGACTAGCACGAGCCCGTCATCTCCTTCCATGTCGCATCGGCGAACGCCTGTCACTCAGTCAATCAGTCAATCAAACGTACATTCAAGGTGGTCCGCAAAAAAAACGACGGGCCGGCTTTTGGGCAAAGAGGCGGGCCGGATTTTCCTTTTGCCTGTTAGGAAACATTTTTCGCCCTCCTGAGCACGCCTGTCAAATACCGTATTTTCTCTATTAGTGCCCCTCCCTCTATTAGAACCCCCCCTCTAATAGTGCCCCCCTCTCGCGAGGGTATCGAAAAATAGTACCCCTCCCTCTAATAGAACCCCCCCCCCCCATCCAATAGTGCCCCCCCTCTATTAGTCTAATACATCTGCTCGATATGTACCTCGAATGGATTCTGGAGGCTCTTTCCAATGTATTAATTACAAATTCATTCAAAATTTACAGTAAAATGGATCGTCCGGTGATGATTCAATTGAAGAAGAGCTACAAATCTCTTTTGTTAGGAATAAATTGTTGTTTACAAACTTTTAGCCAATCACATTGAAAAATAGTATGCCTCATTCTAATAGAACCCCCCCTCTAATAGTGCCCCCCTCTCGCAAGGGGATTGAAAAATAGTGCCCCCGGGGGCACTAATAGAGAAAATACGGTAATCAGAAGCTACAATTCTTCTTTGTCGCCAAAATATTACCAATTTTTACATATCTCACATTAAAAAATTTTTTGCAAAAAAAAATATTTTTTTCATAATTCAGGTAATCATAAATATTCCGTCAAATGTGTTGTCAACATTCAAAATTCAAAATTCAAGATTCAAAAATAGACTTACACGGAAATCGGCGAGATCAGCGATGGCCGCCGCTTGCAGATCGTCAACGGAGAGAAGCGCTAGAAGGGTCGCCGCGAGTGAAGCGGCCGCTGCAGTCGATGCGACCGTTAGGAAGGAAGTGGAGGGCAACTATTAATTAATTAATTAATTTATTTATTTGTTTGTTTGTTTATTTATTATTCTTTCGCATTAAGCAATATACATACTAGGGAGTTATGTTATTAAAGGAACAAAAGATGTGCTATTGAACTCGAGCCATGTTCACCGACACTAGGACGAGACAGAGAGAGAGAGAGACAGAGAGAGAGATAGACAGACAGAGAGAGAGACAGAGAGAGAGAGACAGAGAGAGAGAGAGAGAGACAGAGAGAGAAGGTGATTTTTGAAAAAGAAAATTCAAATATATTATGATCTTGTAAAGAAAAAAGGAGAGACGCTTACGGAAGCGTCACCCAGACAGTTGGAAGTGGCAAGTACAGTTATGGCCAAAGCGGAGAAAACGCAGTCTTGGCTCGGACTGACAATTCCATTTCCAATGCTTCTTTTGTACTCGTTGCCTAACAATAGAAGCGTAAGAGCAAGTGCGACGAAGAGAGTACTCCGGAGGGTTTTCACAAGTGTCCTCATTGACTTCCTCTTTCTGTCTTGCTCTCTCTCTCTCTCTTTCTCTCTCCCTCTCTCTCTCTCTTTCTCCCTCTTTCTCTCTTACTCTTTCTCTCTTTAATTGTCTCTGTTTCTCTCGCTATCCCTCATTCAGGTAAGACGCCTCAAGTACCGATGCACCTGAGAATAAGGTGTCCAGTCTCGCTTCGACACTTTCATTGCTTTCTATCTCAGTCTCTCTCTCTCTCTCTCTCTCTCTCTCTCTCTCTTTTATCTCCCTCTCCCATATTACCTCCCCTTTCTCCCTCTCTTTCTCTCTCTCTCTATCATAATTACATATCAAAACATAGGTAGGTGTTGTAAAACTGTTATGTATAGAACAACATCAAGAGCAAATTGAAGCTGCCCATAGAGAACGTTGCGAAGAGAATAAACAGAGAGAGAGAGGCAGAAAGAGGAAAGAGACAGAGTAAAAGAGAGAGAGAGAGAGAGAGAGAGAGGGAGAGAGAGAGAGAACTCTACGAACTCGGTCTCTCCATCTGCGCCACTTTGGTTGTAAGAGCTAAAAGGTTTTTTCGAGAGTTTTACTGCTCAACGTGACTTATGCTGCGTCTCTCTCTATCCTACATTATTCTACAGAAAAAGGCGATTCTTTTTAGCTATTTAATGTTGTATAAAAGTAAGTCTGAACGATTTCCGCACTCGAGGTCTGAGATGTCAGGAGTTGGCTGTGTGCATCGCTCTTTTGCGCAAACTTGTAAGTGTACTCAAAACGCTCAACGTGACTTATACACATCTCTCTGTACCTCATTACATCCGCCTTTCTGGGCAGAATGTAATGACATAGAGAGAGAGAGAGAGAGAGTCACCTTTCGGTCTCTTTATAGTGTTCACAGCAAAAGAAACACAAAACTCACAAATTTTGGCAGCGTATCAAAAAGATTACTTGAGTTGTACATGCTTTCTCCTGTTCTCTCCCTATCTTTCTTTCTTTCTTTCTTTCTTTCTTTCTTTCTTTCTTTCTTTCTTTCTTTCTTTCTTTCTTTCTTTCTTTCTTTCTTTCTTTCTTTCTTTCTTTCTTTCTTTCTTTCTTTCTTTCTTTCATTCTTGTTTCTTTCCCTCTCTCCCTTTCTTCTCTCTCTCTCTCTCCTCTCTCTCTCCCTTCTCTCTCTCTCTCTCCCTTCTCTCTCTCTGTCTCTCTGTCTCTCTCTCTCTCTCCCTTCTATCTCTGTCTCTCTGTCTCTCTCTCTCTCTCTCTCTCTCTCTCTCTCTCTATCTCTCTCTCTCTATCTCTCTCTCTCTCTCTCTGTCTCTGTCTCTCTGTCTCTCTGTCTCTGTCTCTCTCTCTCTCTTTCTCTGTCTCTCTCTTTCTCTGTTTTTCTCGCTCTCTCTTTCTCACACTTGGACTTACAACTATCTCTAAATGCGAACGGATAATGAACATCCGTTATAGGATTAATTTCTTAAAACGTGCAAAAAAGAGGGAACAGTCACAGGAAAGGGTTAAAATGCACAACAAATGGGTGCATTCGCCTCAACAATGGGGACTTTCAGAACAACAACGGTAAATTTACAGCAAATTTCTAAAATTACTTTTCAGAATTAGTTTTATTCAACATTTCTCTAAAAAGAAAAGCTGCAATTAAAACGTGACTGACGGATGCTTTAATTTAAAGACAATTACAATCGTAGAGAAACAGCTGAAAAAAAAATTACGGAATAATGTACATTTTATTATGTTGCACGAAAACAATATAATGTAAAATATGTAAAAGTGCACAAAAAGTCTTTTCGAGCACTTTTGCTCGCATGTGAATGTGAACCCAAAGTGTAGCCGCTCGACGTAGCCTAACTTGCCAGATCGGACGAGATCGCTACTTCGTGATGAGAGCGTAACTTTTTTTTATGCAGATAAGTTACGCTCCACGTATCTTACTTTTCTTTGTGGAGTGGAGCGATTCGGTCGAGCATAACTTATTTTGTGTTTGTTCATTTTAAGTATATCCCCACGTATCTTTCAGGGTTTCACTTAAAAAGTTACGTTTTGACTCTTAGGAGACGACGACGTCGTAGAGGGCAAACACTTGGCATGTTTTGCTCCACGTAACTTGTCCACGCTACTTTGCTAGCATTACTTATTAAGAGCATAACTTTTTTTCTGTGTGCAGTGCTTCAGATCCGACTGGAGACACGCGTCGTCAAACTTGCGTCCGATCATACGCTTCACGTCTTAAACCAATCACAATATTATTATTTATTTATTATTTATTTGCTTATATCAGCAACGACTTCTTCTCAAAGTGAGAAAAAGGTCCAACCATAGACGGTGTTGCGAGGGTTCATCTTGGCTTGGCTCTTTGCCTCATCTTCGATGATCCGTTCGTTGTCAGTGAAGGCGACATACGACGGCGTCTTGCGATTGCCTGAAGGCAGACCAATAAAAACAATGTGTAATTTTGACTGCTGCCAAATAAACATTACAGCTACATATGTACATATAAGAGCGAACCTTGTTAGGAAATGATGCAATATGAAAAGCTTATGGTTAGAAATTTGAGAAATTTTAAAAAGGCAGATAAAATGGACTATCTTGGTCGTTGGCGATGATCTCAACCCTGCCATTCATGAAGACGCCGACGCGTGAGAATGTCGTGCCGAGGTCGATCCCGACTGCGTTCTCTTTCGTATACATGATTACCTGGAAAACATTAAGCAGCCAACTCTGAGATAGAAAGGAAAAATGCATCTGATTCAAGAGGATACACATTTTTTTTCCGAATTCCGTTATGAAAGGGGCCTTCCAAATTCTGGTATGAAAATTACGCGAGAAGAAGGCGAGGGTGAAGACGTCGTTACGGTGCGCGGAGAGGACATTTCAGCTGGAAGAAACAGAAAAAAGCAGTTGCCAAATGTGATAACTTTGGCTAAACCGAGGAAACTTAACAAAGCCAGCAGAGAGACTGGTCCGTAGGTTAATTTTTTTCAATTCTTCAGAGAAATGACGCAGAGTAAGGACGACGGACCAAGACAGAGAGCGAGGGCGAAGGCAGCCGCCCGAGCGCGAGGAGTCAGGGAGAAGTGGGGAATGTGGAAATGAAGAAGATCGCGAACTCTTTTATACTGCTCATGTGACCTCGACGTGTGCAAAGATAAAGCACTTTCAAAATTTCCTTAACACATCGATTTCCAATGCTAAGTTTGTTTAAGTGATTCATGTCGGCATTTATAATCATGCTAGAAACAAAAATGTACTTTATAAAATGTTGTTGGATAAAAAAAATGCATATTACTAAATAATCATAAACTTTGGGTTGTTTGGTGAATTTATTAATAAATACGCTAATGGTAAGTTCCGATATCAAAACATTGATTGCAAACAAGAATTTGCAAACTCTATTCGAGGAGCGCTCCTTAAAATCGTGTGTACTTGAAAAGGTCAATTTATAATGTTAAAAAATTTATATTAAATGGCAAGTTCACGAATACTTCAAGAACAAATAAGTTTTTTTTAAAGGGACCGATGAAAATTAGCATGGTTTCTTGAGTTGTGAGCTTAGGAAAGAAAATTGTTTGGCTTCTATGTTGTATATGCAGAGATTCCACGTACAATATTATTATATCGTCTTATATCTGCATTATTCCTTTGCCCTACCGAAAGTACACCATCTTCGACAGTATATAAACCGATTCAGCACGTGAAATAAACATTGTCTTCATTAACTCTTCTTTGGCTCTCTTCGTGCGGCGCGCTCTCTTCGCCGGCCTTTCTTATTCTCGTTTTCTTTTCATCTCAGCCTAGCCCAGCTCTCCGCGAACGGTTGGTTCATTGTTACTCATGCCCAGTTTTGTTTGGAAAACTATCCACTCTGCCGATATATCCATTTAGGAGAGTCACGAGGAATTGATGAAGCAAAAGAGAATGCCCATCGTCATCGTGTCAGAGGAGCATCTCGTCAACTGGCTCATCGGCGACCTCGAGCGGTTGTCAGTGTCGGTGGTTGAGGAAAAGCCAGGAACCGAAACGGAGCGAACACCAATCCTGCATTTTGGGCGCCTTCATCATGATGCTCTATCCCACTGAGTATTTCGATACAATTGCTGAAGGCGAAAAAAGGCGTCCTTCAAAACACATTGGCGGGTAGTGGTGGGAGATTTTGGGTTCGTCCTTTCTAGAACCCAAAGATATTTCGGATTCTTCCTTTCTTGAACCCAAAGAATTGCTGAAATCAATTTGTAATTCTTTAACATTTAGTGAAAGGAAATCTGGTTTTTTAATTAATAAATTTAATTCACATGTTAATAAATTATTAAATTAGTTTATTAACATATAAATTAAATTAAATTTTAATTTTAATTAATGTAATTAAATTAAATTACTCATTTATTTTGCAGCTCTGACTCTGAGCCGGCGGCCCTTGCGAAATACGTGCTGGCGCTGCTGAGGACGCCGAATAAGTCGGAGGACGAAATCCGCGAGTTCTGCTTCAGCCAGCTCGACGTCCTCGTGCAGCCAAGTCAGAATTGGAGTGGTCAGGGGAAAGGGTGTCCCCTCGGGCTGTTTATAGCTCCAAGATGTTTAGGGAGGGCCGGCATGTAATAGTACTGATTAGAAGAATAATTATTTTGGAAATCTCGCTGATTCAGACACGAAGCGCTTTCTCGACCGCCTCTTCGAGGCATTGTCGACGCGCTCTTATCTGCCGGAGGACGAGAAGAAAGGAGGAGGAGAAGCGAGGAATGAGCGAGAGAAGAAGAGTGAAGAGGAGAAGGAGCGAAAAAAGAAGAGAGAAGTGGAGAAGGAGCGAGAAGCGGCGAAGAGGAAGAAGAGAGAAGACGGGGTATCACCCTGACAGCCCAAACGTGAGAAAAAATATGTTAAAAAAAAACAACAACAACAACATTATATCATCGCTAAATGGCTTCTTTTATATATTTGAAGTGACAGGATTCACGTCAAGAGCAAAACGCTGCAAGAGAACAAAGTACTCCCCCCCCTCTGATAATGTCATTGAAAAATAGTACCCCTGCCTCTAGGTGAACCCCTCCATCTAATAGTGCCCCATTGTAAAATGGTCCCCCCCCCCGGGGAACTAAAAGAGAAACTACGGTATATATATAGCGTATATATATATATATATATATATATATATATATATAGCAAAAAAAATTCTTAGTCGTTGCTGGAGAATCGAAATGACCCGCCTGTGAGTTGCCGGCGGGGGCAAGGAGAAAAGGGACAGCACCAGCGCCATATGAAAGCGAAGTGAGCGCCACTGCTGCTGCTTGACTCGCCGCTCGAGATCCCGTGATCGGGCCTGTGCAAGGAAGATAATATATGTGAGGAATAAAGATGAGAGGGCGAGGGAGAGATAAATAATCGAGAGAGAGAGGTAGAAAGCGATGGAGAGAGGGAGGGGATAGATAAAAGAGATTAGAGAGAGAGAGAAAGTCTAGTGGGAGAATGATGTATGTATATATGGCATGAGAGAAGCAGATACCCGAACGGGCGGTGGTCGTAGGAAGGGGCGCCGGCTTTGCCGGGTTCTTGGCGGCCTTCGAGGTGGAAGAGGCCTTCGTTGCAGCTGGTGACAACGCCTGAGGTTGGAGGTGAATACTTGTGTGCGCGGAGGGTTTTTTTCTGCTACTTAACACCTAGCAGTATCAAGAAGCAACCCTGAAAATTACATTAACTTTCATCCACTTTGAAGGAAAATATCCATGAAAAACCAAAAGTTAATTGACTTTTTGGCGGTACTGTATGTCACATCATAATGATTCCATGAAATATAATTCTAGGATAAATAGGCGTATTCAATTCTTCCCAGTTGCTCCCTCACCTTCACTTTTTTGCTGTCTTCATTGCTCGAGTCTTCTTCCGAAGAAAATGAAGCGGCAGCAGGCTTGGCAGGAGGAGCTGTCTTCTTGGCGCCGTTCGTGGCGGCTGCGGTAGCTACTGCCTTTCCATGTGTGGCCGCCGCGGGCTTCAAATGATTAAATATATTTAATTATATTAGCCTACATGATAATGATAATGTCATTGAAAAATAGTACCCGCGGGTACTAATAGAGAAAATACGGTATATATATATATATATCGCAAAAAAATTCTTAGTCGGCGCTGGAGAATCGAAATGACCCACCTGTGAGTTCTTATTTCCAGCAGGGGCAGAGAGCGAAGAGAGAGCACCAGAGCCAGGCGAAGGCGAAGGGATCGCCACGGCTTGGCTCACCGCTCGAGATCGCATAATCGGACCTGTCAAGGAAGATAATAAATGCGCGGAATAAAGATGAGAGAGCGAGCGATGGAGAGAGAGAGAGAGAAAGAGGATAGATAAAGAAGATTGAGAGAGAGAGAGAACAGCCAGAGAATGGCGTGTACGAAATATGAGAAGTAGATACCCGAATAGGCCGCTGTAAAGGGCGCCATCTTTGCAGGGTTGTTGGTGGCATTAGCGGTGGACGGCACAGGAATGGCCTTGGTGGTAGTCGGGGCCGACTTCTTCTTCTTCTCAGTTGGCGCCTGAGGTGAAGTTGTGTTTACATACATATGTATATGTGTGTGATTCAGGCAATAAAAGTGGTGCGCGAAAGATTCTGGCACCCCACCCTCATGTTGTTGGTTTGGCCCCTTAATTACCGCCACTCCGATTCCTTTTCTTAGACAAATTCGGTTATTTTAAGAAAATGAGAGAAAGAGGACAAGAGTTGAGAAAATGAGAGAAAGAGGACAAGAGAAAGGTTTTTTTTACTACACCACCCCGTTTGTTGTTTGCGAGAGAAGTGTCTTGGGTGGAAAGCTACCACACAGTCAATTGTTTTTTTTTGTTCTTAAAATTATAAAAGCATCATACCTTCTTGACATGCTCGTTCTCCTTGCCCTCATCTCTCTTCTTCTCTTCTCGCGCCTTTTCTTCGCTCTGCTTCTCTCGATCATTCCCCGTCTCTCCTCCTCCTCTCTCCTCATCCTCCGGCAGGTAAGAACGCGTCGAGAGTGCGTCGAAGAGTCGATTCAGAAAACGCTTCGTGTCTGAATCAGCGAGATTTCCAAAGTAATTATTTCGCTAATCAGGAAATAGTTCCATTACAAGCCTAAATATGGGTCTATGAACAGCCCGAGGGAGGCCACCTTGTCCCCTGACCACCCAATAATTCTGACTTGGCTGCAGGAGGACATTGAGCTGGGTGAAACAGAACTCGCGGATGTCGAACTCCTCCGACTTATTCGGCGTTCTCAGAAGCGCCAGCACATAATGAGCGAGGGCCGCAGGCTCAGAGTCGGAACAGCAAAATAAAAGAGTAATTTAATTTAATTATATTAATTATAATTAAAATTTAATTTAATTTAAATGTAAATAAACTAATTTAATAAAAAAGAGAACAAATTTCTTTTCGCTAAATGTTAAAGACGCTTTATTTTAAATTACAAAATGACTATTTAACATCAGTACTTTCCACGATTTAATCCCTCCACATTTCTTTTTTTATTGTTGCCTGCCATCCATTTCCTAAAGACTTTTGAATGACATATTTCGCATACGGAAAAAGTAGAAAGTCGGAAAAAAAATGTGCCAAAAAGTAACTAAAAGTATCTGTCAAGAGTCCTTTTACACATTAATGGGTTTTGGGTTTGTAAAATTAAGGCGTTTTTTTCTTCCTCCTTCAACAATTTGCACTGAAAACGCATTGTCAGTGGTAGAGCTTCATGATGAAGGCGCCCAAAAAGCAGGATTGGTGCTCGCTCCGTTTCGGTTTCTGCCGTTTTCACCACCACCATCGAGACTGACAACCGCTCGAGGTCGCCGATGAGCCATGTGATGAGGTGCTCATCTGACACGATCTCGATAGTAATCCTCTCTTGCTTCGTCCCTTCTCTCCTAAATAGATGAAAGAGAATATAGGAAAGTATAGTTTAAAAAAAGGAGCCTGTAGGAACGGGCGACTGAAAACGCGCAACATACGCCATTTCGCAAGTAAGATCAATTGCTGCCGGAAAAATATAAAATTTAAAAAAAAATTGGCTTATGGTTAAGAGTTGGAGATAGCGGGATAGCGAGAGATCTAGAGAGGAGATAAGAGAAGGAGAGGGGAAAATAAATAAGGAAAAAGTAATAGTAGATATAGGAACATTGAAAGGGTGGGGAAAGGAAAGAGGCAGAGCGGGAGAGAAGACAGTGGGTGTGAAGAGGAAGGAGAGTAGAAAGAGACCTCAGCAGAAGTCCTCCGGCGAAAAAAAGTAAGAATGATGCCAAAATGGTCAAATTAGTCGCTTTTATATGATTTTTAGGTGCACTTTGAGTTCGAATTTCCCTCGTTATGAAATACAAAACTAGAAAACTACAATGTTTCGTGCCACGTATTTTGCATTTTTATTTTGCAAATTTATTCATAGTTCGAAATTTCAATCATGAGGATTCTCCATTTTTAAATTTGGAGACAGAACATTTGCATAATTCTACAGCTCCATCCTCTCTGCATTATTTGAATGTTAAAATTTAATTACAACAGAGTTTTTGCTACTTTTCATAAAAAGGTATTGGGCAGTAAATTTTCTCGTCATTCGTTCACTGCGCACTCGGTCGACTTCCTTCCTCGCTGTTCTTTTCTGTCCATTGATCTTTAACAAAACATAGTAGATTCGCCATTTTACTGTAAGGGTTTCCGCTTGTAGCAAATTTCAGACTCCTTCTTTTGGTGTATATTTAGGCATACGATAATTATTCTGAAGCAGTTCTTCTTAGCCGCAGACGCGCTGATTTCTACTGCCGCAGAGAGGTATGTAATCGACTAGGAAACTTCTGCGCATCCTAAGATTCCTAAACTTTTGAACAAAATCCTAGCTGGTCGATTTTGGCCGGGTCCCCAGGCAGTTTGAATCTTCTTGATTCTCTCACAAATCGCGTCATATACGGTACCGCTCAACGGCGAGGGGTCAATGCTATGTCGGCTATGGCGGCTATAGCCAAATGGCCCAAATGGAATATTTCGCTGCAGAAAGAGTTTTCAGGCAATTCACATATCAATATGGGATCCTGGAATTTTTCTTTACCAATTCCATTTAAAAAATCTAGAAAATCGTTGAAATTTTGTGAAACTTGTTTTTGCATGCATGACATACAGTGACAAATTTGGGTGCGTTTCCACATAGTTTGTGTGTTGTGTGTTTTAAGTTCTTCGAAAGTTGCCAATTTCAAGTGGAAAGACGAAAGTCGGCTCTGGTTTTTTTCCTTTGATGCTGCTTTCGTTTTTTGTCGTTCTAAAGCTATTTAAACGTATATTTGGAGGAGAATCTCACAAGTCACTGTAATGTTGTCACATCATTAAACTGATGTATGAATAAATAAGTAAATAAAATAAAAATTGCTATGGCAGACCGGCTTGTACTCTTCTTAGATGGTTAATTTCGCTATATATATATATATATATATATATATATTTATATATATATATATATATATATATATATATACATATATATAAATGCATATATGTTTTTTTCTATAATTACTAACATTTCAAAAATATATCAATAACTAAATAAATAAAAATATGAATAATATATTTATCTTTTTTTTTCTCCAAGACAATCGGCTGGAGGACGGCCGCACCCTGGCTGAATGCAACATTAAATGGTAAATTTTTTTTACATTTCTATCGCTCTCCTTATTGAAGCCCTCTTGAAACTCTGCAAGAATCTTTGGTACTATTCAGTTACTTCTGCTCCAGTCCGAAATTTTTTTTTCAAAAAGCTTTTTTCTTCCAAATTCACTCCGGGAGTTTTATGAGGACGAGGAACACGAATACAATAACCGTTTTGCATACTTCCGTCAAAAAACAAAAGTTATGACCACTTTTCTTTAAAAAAAAAGCCAAAATCTTTATGTTTCCCACAGGGCTCTGATCACTACTTTTCGAGATGTGATTTTTTTTTCGCTCCTAACAAAAAAAAGTTTATTCTCTTTAATCGATAATATATATATATATATATATATAAATTTGTCGCATTGCAGAAAACGTTCGTGTGGAAGGTCAAGATCTATTTCACCGATTCGTTCGAGGGCTCCGTCGACGACGGGACGATCTTCGTTATTGCGTGCGACCCCTCGGACACCATCGAGATGCTCAAGGCAAGGATGGCCGACATACAGCAACAGAACGGCATCCCGGTGCAGGATCAGCGTCTCTTCTTCGATGGCCAGTCTCACTATCTTGTTCTTTCTCTCTCTCTTTCTCTCTCGCTCACAAGCAGTTAGGAAAAAGGATAAATAAGCACATAGAAATAATAGGAAAATTGTACATTAATTTTGTATTTTTATAAAAATAATAGATAAATTGCAGATAAATTTCATTTCATTTTCTCTCAGGAATACCACTGGAAAAACACCGCACGTGCACTGAATACAACTTCCAGAATGAAAAGACTCTCTACCTCGAACGCATCGTCTACGTCTTGGACGCCGGAGCTGTAATTTTTTATTATTTCAAGATCTTCCGACATATTTATTTAACATATCCAGAGATCATTTCTTGATTAAGTTTTTTTTTGTGATTTTTTTATTTTTATTTTTTGTGTCAGATTTTCCATTTCAGAAACATTAATTTAATTGAAAGTTGATAACGCCACGCTGAAGATGATGACGTTTGTCACATTGCAGGGATTCACGAAGCGCGAGATGGGCACGTACTTCACCGAAGAAGATGTCGATAAGGTCTTCCAGGTGGACATTTTTTGTTTTATGCTTTGCAACCTTTCTTATGTTAATTTTCTACAATAAACTAAAGAATATAAGGCAAAACAGTATCAAATTAGTAAACGAGCAATAACATCTCGCTTCGAAAAAAGAACTGCATTTTCGAAACAAGCGCTACTTTATCGTCCTCGTTTACCGTACTTTTTTGAGTAATCAAATGGACTTCCGTTTGAAACCGTTGCACGTTTGAACATACAATTGTAATTTTTGGTGATCACCCTTCTTTAAGTCGGCGTGCGCTGAAGAAATTCTTTTTAAGTCTTTTATCTTTTTCTTCTTCAGCTGCCGCTGCGGGGAAGAGGGTGTAGCCTGATGAGTAGCCGAAGGAGCAGCCCAAAGAGGAGCCTGATGAGGAGGAGCAAAAGGAGGAGCCTAAGGAGCAGAACAAGGAGGAGCCTTGGGAGGAGCAGCCCAAGGAGGACCCCAAAGAGGAGCCCAAGGAGGAGTCTGAGGAGGAGCTCAAGGAGGAGTCTGAGGAGCAGCCTGAGGAGGTGAGCGATGACTCCGATGACGACACGCGCTTTCTCTTCAAGGGCCTTCCCGACGACAGCTTCTTTGGCTTTGACGGCTTCTTCTAAGGACCAGAAGCGGATTGCTGAGATTCCCCCCCCCTCATCCTTCAACCATTCACTACCAACAAGAGATATGATTGTGGACTAGCTTGAGAAAGTTCTTTTTGTATTCTGTAAGTAAAGAAAAGACATAAGGTAAGAATGAATGATTTATCTCTCCTTCAGCATGGTATTTTATTACTATTCCCCCGTTTGTAGTTATCTGATATCTCATCTAGTAGAGAAGTATTCGTGTTCCGTTTGTAGACATTCTGGTGTAACTCGGTCTTCTAAATTCTCTGTCATACATAATTTTCAGCATTTATCTATCTATCTTACTGTTTCCCTCTCTTAAATTGCCGAAACCATGTATATGTAGTATCTGACCGTATCTCGCTTAAAATCTGTCCTCATTGTGAGTTGTTTTGGCGGGTACTGCAACCGATAAAGCATGATAACGAAGACTTCATGCTATTCGAAGGAAGCAAAATTCGTAGTTTTGGGTCATCTCCATGCCATTAGAGAGTCTCTTCTCTGCCTTTGTCACCCACGCTAATCGATACAGCCCAGGTTGCAATAGTATTGAAGGAGAGGAATTTAGCCGCATTAACATTAACCGCGCCCATCCTGCCTCTCGTGACATTTCCCAGGTGGTTGAGAAGAAAAAAAAAGGACAAATTGCGTGATTTACAGACAGTTTCAAGTTCAAGTTTTTAAACCTCCTACACTTTCTTTTTTTCTGCGATAGCAACACGGCTAAAGTTTCAATCTTATGCGAATGCTTGATTTTTTTTCTCCTACCGTTGCACGAGAACAGTAGAGTGATGTCAGAAAGGCGTGCAGTTGGCAAAAAAACATTAACAAGGCGCCGGCAACTGTAAACGAAGGGGCATAATAGCAAAATCCATTTTGCCGAAACTCGACCATTATCTTGTGGGCGATTGTTGAAAGAAGGCACCAACCAATTTTTTTTGGGTAAAGTACGGTAGGATTGGACACTTTGAAATTAATTAATTTGAAATTCCCGCTTGCCGTTCATTTCTTACATACTTTCATGTCATTCCAACCTTTCTTTCAGAAAAGATGGAATAGCGTGATCCGTTTGCTCGTTTTTTTTTTATGAATCTCCACCTACATAACTTTAACTTAATTTACGGCATGAACGATATCAGGCCATGAATTAATAATTTCATTGACTTCTGTAACAACGAAGGTAAGACTTTTTATGAAGAAGAGGAAAGAGTAGAGGACGAAGACGCAGAGAGAGCATCATGGGAGGCCAGCCGCTCGAGGATCTCTCGCGCAATGAGAGTCTCACTGTGGTCAAGGAGAGCCTCAAGTCGCACGTGTCCTCCTTCCTCAATCAACTGTTCCCGGAACCCGCGCCAGCTGCTAAAGTACAGCACGGAGGAGAGCGCCCAGAGCTGCGCACCGGCACACACATCGAGGCCGAGCAAGGCAACGTCCGGTTCAGGCCTCAACAAAGACGACGCGCATTCTCCCATCAGAGAAGCAAGCAAAGAGATTAGCCGGATAAATCATAAGAGAACAAAACTGTTCGAAACTAATTTTTATGCAAGAAATAAAAGAATTATACTAGTTGATGAAGAGGATTGTTCAGAGACAAAAAAAATTAGACTAACATCTCCGAGAGCTCGTAGTGGTCCGCTGTCCAAGAATGAACGGCCATCTAAAAAAAACAATTCAGTAGAACAAATGCGCATTTCCACCAAACTATTTTGGTTTAAAAAAAATCGCCAAAGATCATAGATCCGCATCTCAAAAGTGCATACATTTTTAGACATATGTATATGTGTGACATACGTTAAATGACAACAGAGCCACGTGCCTATCCCGAAAGCGGAGGATGCCGAAAAGAGGAAGCGCTAACCAGCTGCTTGCTTGCCCATTCCTTGTCAACACCACATTCGTCCCAGTCAGGCAAGATGAGAAGATGCGACAGCACGAATCCAGCTACGTACTGGACATGGAGCTGGCGAAGACGTTCGAGTTCATTGGAGTCGTTGAGATTGCACGGCAGCAAGCCACTGCAAGCGAGCGAAGCTGCTTAAAGGAGATACATATCCGGGGAATGAATAAGCAAACTTTCTTTTTTTTTCTATATGGATAATTGTTTATCTTGGCGTAAAACATAGATCCAGAAAATTTCAGTGATTTTCTTCCATTACATCCTGAACAAAAGTAGCATGAAAAATCGCGGGTAGAGAATTAGCTATGGTAGGTCCGAGCAGCGCTCACTATTTTTCACATGCTCTCTCGACAGAACGACAGGCAGCAGCCTTATGAGCGCGCGTATTCAAATTGGTTCTCTAGTGCTATTATAGAATTATTCCCCGGATACCTTCTTTAAATACGACATGCTTTTACTCAATTTCTGCTAGTTGTTTTTGTCGTTAAGACCTGTTATAGTAAGTAAAGCATTTATAAAAATGAAAAAGGTTGCGAAAATATGAAAAGAAATACAAACTAACAACAGTGGTCGGATGAAATCGTGACGGCACAAATGAAAATTCACCGATGACTCTTCCTTTGCGAGCCAAGCCAGAAGATGTAGCGCATGTTGCTGTATATATGTACATATATACATATATATATATATATATATATATATATATATATATATATATTTCTTTCCCTCCCATTGCCCTGACGACTTTCAAGTGGGCCGACGACGGGGGAGTCATCGTCAAGATTGACATTCGAAATATTACCAACAAAGGAATCCGGTTGGTTAGTGAGAGAAATGTAAAAAGAGACTTTAAAGTGGGAGAGACGATGGAGTGAGAATTGATCTTGGTGGAAATGAATGAATCCATGATGTTTCAAAGTACGCTTACGCACTGTACAAACCCACCGTGCAAATCACTAGTTTAAAAAGGTCCATGTGTATTTTATGAGTATCAATGGCGACCGCTTAATAGAAATAAATAAAAAGAAGTTTTTTTCATTTATGTATGTACATATATAAATTAACATTCTTGAGCCCCCGCATGGAAGTCGATTTCTCCCGTCCTCACCCCTCTGCGGATGGCCGGCTCTCAGTTGGTGGAAGGGTCATCTTCGTCTCCAAGCAGGTGTCTCTCCTTTCTTTCTTACCTCCTCTCTCTCTCTCTCTCTCTCTCTCTCTCGCTCTTACTCCTCTCTCTGTCACTTGGCACCGTTGTTCACGTCTCTCCTCTCTTCTATGGATACATCTACTGTTTGCTTTCTTATTTTTCTTGTAATGTAATGATATAATGTAATAATCACTCATATCTCACCCTATCACTATCAGCTCCTCTCTCTCCACTCGGACTACTTCTACCCTCTTCTACGGCCCCAAGCCCGACTCCTTCCCGAATCTGGATGACGTGTGCTACGGATTATTCCTTGTTCTCCTGTCCGTCATCTACCCTGTCCCGTCACAAATCAATGGTTAAATCAAGTGTTCTTTTTTGTATACTCAAAAGTTGCAAGAGTAGTGCTAAACAAGGCCAGTGCATGCTCCTTGTTGAAAGCTTTTTTTTCCTATTTTTTAAACCCCCCCCCCTCCCCGGCCTGCTCACTCAGAAAAAAAAAACCTTTTTTCTTGTAAAAGGCATTTTTCCTCTATAACTGTGATTTTCGACCAAAACATTTTTTTTCTTTTCAACCCCCCTCGGCCTTGAGTTTTGCACCCTGCCTTGTTCAGCACTATTCAAGAAGTTTAAGTCGAGTGCGATATAGAATGACAGAGATATTTACTCTAAAAGCAGCCTCAATCATTTGTTATTGTTTTTTGTCAGCAAGAGCACTCTTTTACTATTTTAAAAGCGTCCTGTTCTCTACTTTGTTTCTAGGTTAAAAGTATATTATTGACTTGTACATATTCTCCTTTTCCTAGACATAAACGTCGAGAAGATTCTCGAGTTGGCTGTCCGCTTCCGCATTCAATCTGCCATCGATGCGTGCGAATCTTGTCTGCTCCACCACAACGACAGCGTGAAGTTGGACAATGCACAGCGATTCCACCTTCCGGGCCTTCATGTGCGTGAAAACCTGCAATGTTTAATTAAATTTTTTTAAACAAAATTTAGGATGATAATAGAAGTAGTTGGGTTGGCTGTGGCTCATTATGTGAAGAAAAAAATGATTCGAATACGATCTCGGTCAGGGTGGGTGAGGAAGATCGTTATTGATTGTAATACCACTGTACGATTCAGGAGGCAGCGATCTCTGGTCTGGGTGACTACGACGAAGTGCGGTGTGTGGTGCAAGACTCGTATTTTTGGAACCGCTACAACCGCGAGACCAAGGTCGCAGCCTCGCACCTCTCAGTTGAAACAATTAATAATAAGGCCATTCTCCCATCAATCAATGAATCAATCAATAATAGTGCCGATATTAGTTAAATGCTATTATTAAATTTAATTTCTTGACGTTTTCTGCTTTTTCAACTGTTTTTTTATACCACATATTCTGTATGATATGTGCAATCTAGGTCTCCACATTTTTTTTTTAAATAATAACTCATTTGTGTGGTATTGTACTGCCCATTTTATAGCAGTTGATTTCTATCTAGTATCCATTAAAATTATATATTATTTTAAATGTATATATATATATACATATATATATATATATATATATATATATATATATATATATATTAAAAATATTATTATTGGCTTCTAGATGGCGATTCGCGAGAAGGTCGTGAGTGAGTACAATGCCGGCATGCTCAACGCATCAACTCTCAAACTCACTCTTGGAAGGAACTACGATTAGAAACGAAGAAGGAAAAGTAGGCAAAAAAGCAACTTTAAAAAATTCATGTCTCTATTTAATACTAGCGAGTCTAGGACAGAGGTTTAATCCATGTTTTAATTGTTAATCATATTTTCCTCTCTATAGAGATCTTCTGGCTGGCTCTCCATTTCTCTCCACTTCATGCCTTTCTTTCCGTCTCTTCATTTTCAACTCTCTCTCTCCCCTGCCTCTCGTGTGATTGAAATTAGAACAGAGTCGTGACCATTGGAGGCGTATAGACATACATATTTTTCTTTTGTCATGTCTGATAAAGTGTTCGGTTAAAAAAAAAGACAACTCCTATTTAATTCGTGTCCCGACTTGGTGAACAGTTACAAAAAAAAAACTTTTTTAACGGTCTTTTGCATTCACAGTGGTTTTGAGCGTTTAGTTACTGCTTCTTCCTTGCTTCATCTCCCTGTCTGTCTTCACCCACGTGGTTTTCCGGTTGGACGCGGGCGCAAGATCGATTGAAGTATCCGATTGAAATAGTTCCTTCTGTTTTTGTCAAATTAAAGACCCAAATAGTTATTGACATACAATTATGGCATGTGCTATTATGCACTCACAAACACGTTTTTTGAAGACATTTTATTTATGAAAAGACATTTGACTTGCTCCTGCTTCGAGGGATCGGCTGGTGCGGGGGAACTATGAGTTTTAAGGCTACGTTCAGGTTAGATCCACTCGGGCAGATTAGGTGATTTTGGGTTTGGGATTTGCTGACATGCAAGAAAAGTCGGTAGGTGCCGTTGGTGAGCTCGCTGAGCGTCGAGTCATGCTGTACACACACGACGGTGCGAGCAGTGAGAACTCTGAAATTGGAAGTATAAATTCGACATTTCACCTTCATTAAACAAATCATTATTGATATTTTTATCCGTCTTCCTCAACTATTACTCTGCTGTAATTTAATAAAAACAACCGAGTGAATGTGAATACGTTGTGATAACATATTAACAGTTCTATTTTTTGAAGTATTTATGTATGTACATTTCAATTCTGAATCTATGTATATAGAAGTAGGTGTAATAAAGTGGCGCACGACGGTGGGCAAGCTCATTCTTCTCCTGGCTGTTCGACTTCGTGGCCTTTTCCATTTCCTTCTCTTCCTTCTCCATCTTTTCCTTCCTTTCTTTCTTTCCTTTTCCACATTTCTTCGACTATTCTTCTTTTTCTTCCTCGCAACGACCGGCTCGTCATCAGCCTGCAGATTTTATCGTTAGAGGTGGAACAAATATAGTATGATATATGTTTGACTGCCTTAGTGTCTGTATGAACATATTGTCTTGATCTTACACGTCTTTGGTCACAGGCGTATCTCAGACCAACTCACCTTAACCCCATCAATATATTGTTGTATCTCTATACTACTACTCTCCATCGTTGTCCATGTGCTATGCTATTGTTATCATCACATTACACATATTTATCATCATACACGTGCGTGACGCGTAAAGTAATCAAACAAAAATCAAGAATTTCTGGCCGGTCGCTGTGGTAAACAGCCGTTTACACCAGTGAAAACTCAGAGAAATGCAGCTGACAGCCGTGGATTCCAAAAGAAGAAGAAGAAGAAGAGTGCCAGACATGAACAATAATAATAATAAGTACATATGTACATATTAATGGTTAATACCGATCTATAATAAGTACAGATTTGAATAAGAAAATATGTATTTATAATAAGTACAGATTTATAATAATTGCATACATATTTATTTGAATGGATGGATCACTGCGAACGGAAGATATCCGGATGCTTGAATATTAAAAAGAAGTAAAAGAAATAAAAGTTTGTTCTACGAAAATACGAAATAACTCCCAAGTGGAATGTGATCAATGCTATTTCACGGCTCAAAACCCTCATCAAAACAAAATTTCAAGGACAAAAAGAAATCCAATGATCGATGTATTAATACATATCACAACTAGAAAATTTTTCCTCTCCCGCAATTTTAGCTTTTTTTTTAAATGAGACAGGCATGACTGAATTATTTAGTTTCTACACAGCACTTTAATTATTCTGCAATTTCGCTCGAGAATTATCTATTTTTTTCTTACGAAATACAAAAGGACAAAAACCGTTCAAAGTTGCCACTAAAAGGCTTCCTACAGAGAAATTTTTCCACGATTTATTTTTTAAACATGAACTTTTTTATTCCAAAGCCCATAATGAAATGTCGAGCAACGAACAATATCACATAGGGAAAACAATTTTTAATACATCCTAAACGATGTATTAATTTTTTTTTCATTACAACAATGCTGCCGAGAACTTTTTTTTCTTTTTATTCGATAAAAAGATATAGAGGATGATGCGAGAAAGAAAGAGTGACAGGGGAGTGATCCATCGTTCAGGGATTGTACTCGATGGGGAGGTTCTTGCGGCGGACCATGCCGTCGCCCTGGAACCACTCGCGGCGGAACTGCTTTACGGCGCCGTCAGGGGTGTTGGTCCACTCCATGGTGATGCGGTCGTTGTTCGTGTCCTCCTGGAAATTACTTTGGTTATAATTAAGTTAATTTTTTCTTCTTCTTATATCTGGACATTTTAGAACAAACTAATTTTTTTAGCCAATATTACCTGGCCATAGGCGAAGGCGTCGCAGTAGACAGCAACGAGTACGGGCTCCTTGGGGTCGAGGACTCCGCTGGCCGGGTCGACACCGAGACGCTTCATGTTCGTTGTATTGAAAGCCCAGCCGATGCGGCGGGCAGAGCTATTGATCACCTGTAATTGAATGATTAAGCTAACACAACCTTATTAATTAATTATAAATAAATAAATTTTAGATTATCTTGCGAAACAAGGTTATCTGAACCTTGATGTGGTAGGTGTGCTTGTCGTCGTAGGGCGCGTTGAAGACGACCTTGGAGTTGGGCTGGGTAGCGATGTCCCCAGGAGGAACAGACTGGGCCATGGCTTGGAGGAGAAGAGAAGTGGAGAGGCGGCCAGAGAAGCGCAGGCAACGACTGATATTAATGCCGCTCGCAGGCCCCTTTTATATCATTCCCTCAGCTGCAAAATTTTCATCTTTTCACAAAAGTGCAACGAAATTCTCAGGAAAATTCGTGCATCTTCCTGAATATTACAGAGGAGAGATCAAAGTACAGAATTTGTGGGCGAAATATCACGTTAAATTTCATGGCACTTTGAGAACATTGAGAACTTTAAATATTTTATTGATTTCGACGTACTTTATTTAAAAATAAAGAACTTTATTTAAAACTTGAAGTGCACAAAATTCGTAAGACTCGCACTTTTTCCATGATTTTGGCTAAAATTTCGTTGCACTCTAGCCAAGAAGTTTTGTTCGCTTTCACCAACCATTGTTATACTTTGATGTCGCAAATTTTCATAAGTAAAGCGTTGCACTTTTTTGAAAAATTTAAATTTCGCGGCCGAGAAAATCACATAAAAGGGGCTTGCGAGAGGCAGTTCTATCAGTCGTTAACTGCGCGCTTCTCTGCTCGCCTCTCCACTTCTCTTCTTCTTCTCCTCCTCCTCCTCCTCGAGCCATGACCCAGTCCACGACTCGTCGTGGCGTCGTCACCGAGACCGAATCCGACGCTGACCTTGAAGCCCGCTGGCCGGTTAGCAGCTCTTTGATCTTGAGTGCCTTCCTACTTTGTGCTTTTGCTCATGTCCGTGTGGTTGTGGGTGTCGAATCATAAGACAACTTACATACTCTCTTATTTAAAAGTATGCAAATATGTACATACATTGTTGAGATTGGTTCCGTCGTCACCATCGAAAAGGACGACGGCACCCCCGTCGAAGCGACGGTCATCGGATTCGAGCGCAGCTTCGTGCATGTCCAGTGGACCGAACTGGTAGGAACTACTAAAATATTTTGAAATAAATAAAGAGGTTTTTGGGCGCCAACTTTCGGCCGAGAATTTTTTATTCTTGTCTTTTGTGGTGGGCTCAATAGTACCAAAGGTACTTACTGCATTCCGCCCACATGCGTCGTCACTTCTCTATCAATTCAGGAGGTTGTCGAGCTCCGCAACATCATCGCAATCCTGCCGCCCTCTCCGTGAGTGGAGAGCGCTTTCTGTCTGCCCTAACTCTGCTCTCCCGCTCCCAGCCGCCCATTCCCCTGCAGCCGTAGTAAAGTGGCCCTTTTTGAGGCTATACATCAGGGTACTGACATGAGGCTAAGCAGATTAACACGAGTTCAGCCTCACATTTACACTCATGTCAACATCACTGCTTCTTGTTATTGCTTTCTTTGCTACTGAGAGAGAGAGAGATCAGAGAAAGAGAGATAGCTCGGGACATAGAGAGAGAGAGAAACGGAGAACGATGGGAAGAGAAAGGAAAGAAAGGAAGAGAGAGAGAGAGAGAGAGAGAGAGAGGGACATTGAGACATGGAGACATGGAGATATTCAAATGGAAAGTGAACTTGGCATTGTTTAAGAGAGCCTCTCTGTATGCCTCCAGTAGGGCGTGCCCCAGATCCAGACGTTAGATTTCGAATGTGAAAACATAGTCGGGCATGGCACTGGGCCCCAGTAACAATATTAAATGGGAAAAAATATTTTTCAAAAAATATTTTTCCGTGAACAAGTAAAAGTATGGATTATTTCTGAATTGATGTATCTCGCTTCAAACTCAATATTTTTCAATCTTCTTTTTTTTAACGGAATCAACGTTGGATTCTGAACGAAAACAGCCCAGATGTCTCAGTCAACCATTTCATTTTCACATTGAAAAATTATTTTTAATATATGAATTTGACGGCAAAGTACCTTATACTCATTTGTGTGTGGGTGTTATATCTCAACATGTAGAGCATTAAAAACTGTATAACATATATTCTTTTCGCTTCGTGTGCACTACCCCTAAGGGGTGGAAAATAGGCTCAAATATGGGTGCCTCGGATATGTAGGATTCAAGGAATGCGTGAAAAAGAAGTTAAATTCTTGTTGTAACATAAAATGAACCATTTCATTCGATTCAACACGTGCTTCTTTTCAAAAAAGTTCCTTATCAAAATTTCATAAAATTATCATCTTCCATGAAAAAAACGCATTTTTCGATTTTTCAGCCATTGTCAGAAAATGACCTAAAACTATTCGAATCGCTGTATTTTCAATGTTTTCAGTGAGAACAGAATGCGGATAGTACTATTCAGTACGCGACAAAATTCTCTACAACATATATGCATTACATCTAGATAGGGCGACCCTACTAATGACAGTATCGATTTTCCTAAGGCGGTCGCGTCAAAACTAATAGATCCGCATTTTCCAACTTTTCGTGCAATCTTAATGTTTCTTAATCATCCAATGCATCATTCTGCTCCAGGAAGCACACAAAGGTCAGAACCGATGTTTATTTTACAGTTGTCCCGTGGTAAAAGCCCGCAAAAGGGTTTGCACGCGCGTGGCATTGAACCTGCGCCCTATGACAATCGATGTGCACAACCAATTGGCTAAAATGACGTTATAAAATTCATTTCTGGAAAATGCCAAAACCAATCTTAAAGGTTGACCTATCAGCCGATAGCTATTTTTGCGCTCTATCGAAATAAATATATCTGCCAAACAGTGTAAATTGACGGTAAGGTCAAATAAGTGACCAAAATATTCGAACCCAAAAAAGTAGATCAAAAAAGCTATTCTAGCTCACTTTTTCAAGTTCACTTTTTCGGTACTCTTACTAATAGAGAGGGCATTATTTATCAATCACTATTATCTATTCTGTTGGAGTACCGAAAAGGTGTTATGAAGTCCTTTGAAAAGTAAATTTCTTGGTGATACATTACCGCGGCTGTTATTGCTCGCGGATTGAACTTATCCCCACATGTTATATGCCATTCTATAGCTTTTGCTCAGACGAACAACTTTCCCATACATCACGTTATGATGAATAGCTTTTTTGATCTACTTTTTTGGGTTCGAATATTTTGGCCACTTATTTGACTTTACCGTCAATTTACACTGTTTGGCGGATATATTTATTTCGATAGAGCGCAAAAATAGCTATCGGCTGATAGGTCAACCTTTAAGATTGGTTTTGGCATTTTCCAGAAATGAATTTTATAACGTCATTTTAGCCAATTGGTTGTGCACATCGATTGTCATAGGGCGCAGGTTCAATGCCGCGCGCGTGCAAACCCTTTTGCGGGCTTTTACCAGTGGACAACTGTAAAACAAACATCGGTTCTGACCTTTGTGTGCTTCGTGGAGCAGAATGATGCATTGGATGATTAAGAAACATTAAGATTGCACGAAAAGTTGGAAAATGCGGATCTATTAGTTTTGATGCGACCGCCTTAGGAAAATCGATACTGTCATTGGTAGGGTCGCCCTATCCAGATGTAATGCATATATGTTGTAGAGAATTTTGTCGCGTACTCAATAGTACTATCCGCATTCTGTTCTCACTGAAAACATTGAAAATACAGCGATTCGAATAGTTTTAGGTCATTTTCTGACAATGGCTGAAAAATCGAAAAATGCGTTTTTTCATGGAAGATGATAATTTTATGAAATTTTGATATGGAGCTTTTTTGAAAAGAAGCACGTATTGAATCGAATGAAATGGTTCATTTTATGTTACAACAAGAATTTAACTTCTTTTTCACGCATTCCTTGAATCCTACATATCCGAGGCACCCATATTTGAGCCTATTTTCCACCCCTTAGGGGTAGTGCACACGAAGCGAAAAGAATATATGTTATACAGTTTTTAATGCTCTACATTTTGAGATATAACACCCACACACAAATGAGTATAAGGTACTTTGCCGTCAAATTTAAATATAAAAAATAATTTTTCAATGTGAAAATGAAATAGTTGACTGAGACATCTTAGCTGTTTTTGTGCAGAATCCAACGTTGATTCCGTTAAAAAAAGAAGATTTAAAAATATTGATGTTAAAGAAAGTTATAGGGACTTCAACTTTTTCCATACATTTGCATGCCCAGACAAGGAAAAAAATTTTATAACAAAATTGACTTTCTAATTTTCTTCATAGTGGGCATGAGTACCCCAAATTAAATTTTGGATAACCAAATCAGAAATTTTTACCCCGGGGCAGGCTCCCACTGAGGGCTCCTTGATCCTTCAAGAGAGGCTCTCTTAAAGAAATTAAGCTACTTTTACACACATATCTATTAAAATTTACATTTTCAAATTAATTAGTTAATATCGCGTTATTTTTCCATATTTGGGCAATATTTTGCTCTAAATTACCATTTCATCTTAAATTTTTAAATTTAAAATTAAATACTCTGCATATTTGCATTCCGTATGCAAAACACCGTGTTTGTTTTGTTTTTAAACACCAAACTAATGAATGCACAACAAGCACGATCCGCTTTGTATCTGGTGCAAGAGAATCAATTACATCCGAAGTTTTAAGTCCTTCTGGAGATGACGTGATCAAACCCAATTACAAATTTTTAAATTGAACATTCTAGAGTCGCAGTTCAAAGTGAGAAAAATTCTATTGTGTTGACTTAAAATTTAGTTTTTTTGCGAATTTATTTTGTCGTCTTCATCACGTAATCGCCACAAATGAACT
Source organism: Allodiplogaster sudhausi (assembly GCA_945643635.1). Classification (NCBI taxonomy): domain Eukaryota; kingdom Metazoa; phylum Nematoda; class Chromadorea; order Rhabditida; family Diplogasteridae; genus Allodiplogaster; species Allodiplogaster sudhausi. Next base: position 2,633,952 of record CALZFC010000029.1, read on the forward strand.
TTCGCACGAACAGATAATGTTAAATTTGTTTAGTGTTTATTCCTCGACAGCCATTTCAGCATATAAATATTAACAAAGTTGTATAAAGTAAATTAAATTGTGAGATTATTGAAAAAAAATTTGAGATTCCATATAGAAAAATGCACACATTTGCATTCTTCATCTTCATCTTCGCGGAATCTGATCGTCTGATACCCCTCCGCCTTTTGTTAACCCAATCCTAGCAATAAATGATTCATTGGGTTGTTTACTCAGCGATTCCGCGTGGAAGATATTTCTCCTTGAAAACTGCTGGTTAAAAATTGGGAGCGTGTATTCGGAAGATCCATGTTCGACTACTGGGTGGAGGGATATTTCCAATTTTCAGGAAACCTTATTGCCTGTCTACTTATCCTTGAAAGACTACCAGTGTTTTTTTTTTGTTAACGCAACACCGATTTTACATCTATTACAACACTAAAGATTTTTGCACACTTTGATAAGAAAAGTCAAATATTCCAATAATTTAGGTAATATCGCCTTATTTTACGATTTTGAGCTATATTTCACTGCTGTAAATTACCACTTTTGCTACATAGTAGTTACCAGGAAGACACCAACAACGATCGCATCACTATTTAGACCAATATATTGGCTATTAAAATGCACACTTTCATTTCTATACCTCAAACACTTTCGGCGCAGTGACCACAGACGTGCATCCAACTCGCCTCCCCGCGCTGTGTTTATTCGATTCGCATATACGAAAGAATCTTTTTCTGGGTACTATTCTACGAGGAGTCATTAACTAAGCTTTCAGCAGTATGTTATTAAGATAAATTTGTAATACTAATGAATATAATAACAATAAAAAGGAGCCGCTGACCAGGCATCGCTTCTTCGACATCGAACGAGTCGACGTTGGCGGAGGAGGTCTACGAATCGAAGCGGAAGACGCGGCTGCCATTCGTGTCTTGTACCTTTTAAAATCACTGTATTTAAAAACATACAAGTGCACACGGTTTCGGTGGGGTCCACGTTGGTTTCTCCCTGGATCGCGGTGGAAAGCCGCTCGTATTTCACTGACGTGAGTAAAATGCATACATATTCGTGTCACACTTTAAGACGAAAAAGAAAAGAAACGAACATGTTCCCTTGAGGAGTCTCCGCAGTGCCGCCGACTGAGGAGTACGTTGAAGAAGCAAAAAAAAACCTCTGATTTCTGTGTTCGCTTAGAGAAGCGAAATGGTTTGATTTTATATTATTTGATCGATTGAATAAGTATTTGCGAACAAAACGTACAAAATTATGAATTCTCACTACTACTTGTGTTTTTCTACTTTTATTCGATCTTGGGTCGTAAGCCAAAAGATATGACATTTATATTCGCGCGCGAAAAAAGGCTCCCTTCTGATCATACCGGAAAGCAGGGGATTTGATCATTATAATTATTTCATTGCAGTTTGCTAAATTCTTTAATCTGGTCGGCAACGTATGAACAACGAGTCTGATTATAATAAAACTTGATCATCAATTTTGAGCTTTCAATTTCGATACTCAATTACTACATTAAAGTATAAGTAAAAGTGCAGGTAATGGAAGGATGGAATTGTGCCCATTCTCTCCCACTTCATCTGTGTTATTTGCCAGCGAGCGGTTGGCGGCTCGCAGACTCATTATGAGTTCTCATCATTCGCAAGGTTAGCAACAAAAAAAGTATTAGTTTGGAAAGTATTCTTTTTTTTCTAATATAAAAAAATTATTTCTTTTTTTGTATTAGGAGGCAGCGAGGAAGGAGCCGAGGCGGGAGGGAGCGACAGCCAGGCAAGCATTGAGACTGCGACTTCTCTCCTCGATGAGGTTCTTGTTTTCTTCTCTGGTTCTCCGAGACCGAGTCTCGTTTCGTCGATCATTCCATTCGGTCAAAAAATAGGAAATCACTCTCATTTCCACATATCGCCTGGCGGCCAAGCGAACGTAGAATTCAGAGGAGGGTTTTTTTTTTGCTTCTTCAGATCTCCGCTCTGTCGACGGCCTCCCTAAGCGACCTGGGAGAAGTCTCCGTGGTTTCCACAGAATGGAACGGCTTTTTTTCCCTCTCAACGGTTGGTCGACTGCCCCCTGCCCTTTCAAATGGGACTAAAAGAAACAACCGCATTGAAAGGCAAGGTTGTCTAAAAATGAAGAGTCGCCGTCAAACCTCACACATTTCCTAGCGCCCCACATTTCCTATAATTTAATGTTGTCCGCCGGCCTTCCCATATTTGGTCACTGAGAATGGACAATTAATTCGAGCAATAATCGTATTACATGTGATTTAAATAAAGTGATTTAAAATATTCAAAAGTCGTGTGGTTTCAGAGCGACTCATCCACCAGCTCATCCTCCGTGTCGGTGAACTCTGGAGCTACTCGAGTGATGTTCGTTAATTCGTGAAATTGCTTGCGCAAATATTTTATATTTCTCGACATCCTCATGTATATATTTACGAGACGACATTTAAATATGACGGTATTATGAATACGCATTCTCGACAATTTTTTGTAAGGTTGCCTCGCGATGACCCAGACGACGTCGAACGGCTGCGCGGAATCTTGGCAAATGTTGTTAGCAAAACGCCAATTTTTTTAGTTGTTGTTTTACTTCAAAAGTCCTTCTATCACTCTTTCAGCCCGAGAGTGCGCTCGCGGAGCTGCGCCTCCTTCTGCTCTCGCCCTATCAGATGCGTCCTTCAAGTCGGTCTTTTCAGCCATTTCATTTACAAAAAGTCGATAGAGATAAAAAGTTCTTTTTAAGCAAACATATATGAGTAGTACATATTTACTACTGATCTACCTGCATATATATTTGGACGGTAGAAATTATTTTGTTAATGAGAGACTCCAGGAGCGTTAGCTTGATATCTTGTCCGAATTAATTTAAAGCTAGAGTGATTTTCATCGAAACATTCACTTGTAGCGGTCAATCGCATCTTCGGGGAGAACCAGCTGGAAATCGAGGAGAGGACGGCTGGTCAGTGACTGTGTGCTTGCTATTTCAAAGTTGCAAGTCCACAAAGAAATGGCTTCTGCAGTCGCTTCTGGAGAACTGGTGGCAGACGGCATCCACGGCAGTTGCTGCCTCTGCTTCCGCGACGATCCTCTCGGCCCGGTTCGCTGTCGCCACTGCCGTCAGCTGGTCGGATGCACAAAGTTAGTCTGGCATTATGACATTGGCAAGTTGAAGACACTCTCACAGGCATTGACTTATATTAATTCGAACGGCACGCTAAATAGTAAATGTCGTTCATCCTTTCCTGCATTCCTGATCTCGAATCCTGATTGGATACTAACAGTCGCTGCTTATGCAGATGCGCAAAGAAGTGGGCGCTCTATCGGGGAGACTGCCCTAGCTGCCCTCTCTGCAGGCATGTCCAACCGTTTCTGTTGATAATAGTTTCTATTTTATATCGTAAAGAAATATTTTCCTATGTTTTGGTTAGACTAACTGATCTATGCATATTCGTAGGCAGGAGTGGACGGAGAGCGACACCGTGCCGATGGCTGAGCTAAAGGCTGCTTCTGATTAGGAAACCGGCCCCCCAAACAACGCCCGTTCCCTCGCCCTCTGACTTTGCATACAGAAAGATTGAATTCTAATTTGGATGATTGAAACATGATTGTGAATCATTGAATTGATTTGTAAATGCAATAGCTTTGAAAAGAAACGAAGAAGTGGATGATTGTTTTTTTCCTTGAAATCAAGAATTTAACGACTGTTTTGCAACTGGCAACGACGATTGTTTTACGCGATGAGAAAGTGTTGTAAACAAGAAATGAGGAGAACGAGAGAGAGAGAGAGAGAGTGAGAGAGAGAGAGAGAGAACAGTCAAAGAGGGAGCATGGCCTATGAAGATGAGGCTCCAAGAATCCCTGATTCAGGAACTCGAGGATGAGCGTGACGATGCGCTCGCCGCGTGCGCGGATGCGAAGCACTAGAGAGTATAGGCTCCGCCCGCCCGTCCACCCCTTTTAGCTCCGCCCACCCGTCCATCCTACTCTATTAGCAACATCGCATTCTTCATGAACAGCGTTCGCTATCTGACCCCTCACCTCCCTTTATATATCGAATGACCTATTTCTTATACACATATTTATGTCATGATCTATTCCATGACTCGGATGTATTAGACAGCGCAGTGCCAAGATATTCCTATTGGAGAGAGAGAGAGTTAGATGTCTTTCACTATTAGTAGTACGACGGAAATGTATATTGCACTTATCTTAGCAGTTAGTCAATCTTCTGGTTTTGTTCGAGCTTTATTGAGCTAGTAAATAAAGCTCTATTATTGACCGCCTTTTGATGCATTGCAACATGTTTAGGCTATAGAAAGAAAGAAAAAATTTGCGGTAGGGGAGAGAATACATGAGCCTGTCTTGGCAAGGTGAATTAGAGGACTGGGAAAAGCCCAAAATGAGGAGGGTGGGTCAGTAGACATTCTCCTTTCTCTCAACGCCATCAACAGATTGCTTTGTATGAATCCGCTACTTTTGATCGATTCTATGAAATTTCTTTAGTAAGGGTTAATTAATTGAATGAGTACAACTTCTCCATCATTTTTATCGAAAGATATGATATCAGGAGGGCCTTCCTCAAATCTCTTTCCCAGAACTCTCTCTTCTCTCTCTCTCTTCTCCTTCTCTCTCTCTTCTCTCTCTCTCTCTCTCTCTCTTTCTCTCACTCTCTTTCTCTCCTCTCTCGCTCTCTCTCTTTCTCTCTCGCTCTCTCCTTCTCTAACTTTTCCTCTACCCCGTTCTCACCACTCTCACTCCTTCTCTCTTTAATTCTTCTCTCTTTCCATGTGCACTGCCTGCAACTCTCATTCAGAGCTATGTTTATCAATGTCAATTTATATCATACAATCTGATGAACATTTTGCTCAATTAGGCTCTTTGTGTTGCTGGGCAAATAACAGTTAGATCCGGAAGCTCAAACCCACCGATTAAACAGACAAGAATGCATAATAATGGGGAGAAATGTAATACATTATAAATGTTCTCAAAACAAATATAGGGGAGGGTAGTCTTTTTTTGAATCTGATGCATGAGGAGGTACAACAGATTGCGAGAAAGATAGCAAATGAAAAAAGAGAGAGAGAGGGAGAGAGAGAGGCGCAGAGAAAGAGAGTATATTATACAATTTCTCGCAATTACATGCAGGACTCGAATATACACGTGAGAAATGTACCATTTTGCTTCGTAGCAGAAAAAATAGGAAGACATAGAAGATGATCAAAAAAGAGAAACGGGCATAAAACTACCGGTTATTAGCTACCAAGAGAGATGGAATCATTTGATAAAAAGAATTTAAACGATCCAGGAAACAATGGATACAAGAGAGAGAGGGTGAGAAAGAGAAAAGGAAATGAGAGAGGCAGAGAAATAAGAGACTCGATTGATAGTTGATGCAAACACTTGTTAAATACTGTTTATGAGGCGTGATAGAAAACAGGCAGGCCCTAGCTATCGATAAACTTCATTTTAAAGAGAGAAACAAAAAAAGATCATGTAATTCTAATAAGTTTGCAAGCGAATTACTATATTAATATCGAGGAAAGCTATAAATTTCTGGGAAAATAAAGGCACGGGAATTATAGAACTAAAAATTTCGAAAAAAATTCATTGATCCAGACGTTTATTGATTTTCTAAAAAAAAATTGCAACGATCGTATTGAATTAAAATATATAATAATTAAATCACATGAAAAACCGTTTTTAATTAGCGCTCATTATTACATCTTTCGAAAAAATATTCGGCATTATATCTCATATTCTTTTCATTTTTAGAAGGAAATTTAGCGATTACATAAATTTAAATAGCTGCAAAATAGCGAGAAGGCACAAGGAGAGAAGCGAGGAAGCAGAAGAGAAATTAAAAAGGGAAATGTAGGGTAGGCGAAAAATTTGGGGAAACATGGGGAACAAAAAAAATATTAACGAAAGTGCGAATTCAACACGAAAAACAAAACACACGTCCATACCCGTTTTAACCGAAATTCATGATAACACACCCATATGCAAATGAGGTGAGTGAAGAGACGGAGGAGAGATAGGAAGAAAGAGAAAGAAAGAGAGAGCGAAAGATAGAAATAAAAGGATAAATGAATCCGCAAGCGCATAAAAAACGATATAGAAAATATGTATGCAAAATTCCAAAGCTGGTAGATAACACCTTTTAGCTAATAATAATAATAATAAGAAAAACGAGCAATATTAGACTTATTGGATATTGGATAAGAATAGGCGTTGCGAGGAGGCAAAGAGGGATTGGAGACTGAAAGACAGTGGAGAGATTGGAGAGAGTGAGAGGGAGAGAACGGGAGAGTGAGAGAGTGCGAGAGAGAGAGAGAGAGAGAGAGAGCGGGAGGCAGAGAGAGGCAGAGAAATAAAGCGTCTTCTTTCCACCCTATTTAGGGTACGCTTGTTGCTGCTGCTGCTGTTGCTGTTGTTGTTGCTGGATTGAGCTGTTGTAGAGGGCTGAAAGAAAGAAAGTTATTCGTTGGAATTACACAAATTTAAGTTTTCTTCAGAAAGAAATAAAAGATACAAAGCATTAATGTTAAATACAGCTGCCACCATTTAAATGTATTATTGAAATGACGAATTCATTATTCAGAAATAATTATCTCTAACAATAAGTGTTGTCACATCTTATTCGATTTGGATAAATAAAAAATAACAAAAATTAAAATAGAAAAATTAAACTAAATTAACGCAAACAAAAATATTAAAATAAATAAAATTAAATTTAAAAAAAAAATATTTGAACCTTGCATCTGCATAACTTGCGCAAATTGCTCGGGTGTCATTTGATGATGTTGTTGCTGCAGCATCTGAAAATGAATGTGAAAGTGAGCCTTCCAAAACGTAATAGCTGTGAGGATCTTCAATTTTTCGAACCACCTCTAATGGCTGTAGAGAGACTATGCCTCTAAAGATTCCCTAGTTTCGGTTGTTATCCAAACTACACTTCCAGAGTAATAGAGTGAGTAATCACTGGACAAGCTAACAAATAATCGATCAATTAATTTGTCGATAAATCTGCCAGCGGTATTTTAGTGCTACCGTAATCTTCCAAGGTACAGTACCTGCTGTTGTTGTTGTTGCTGCTGTTGCTGGTGCTGTTGATTCCTCTGATTATTCGCCGCTGCCGCAGCCGCGTTCATTTGCTGTGCCATGTGCGCAATCATCATCTGCTGGTACAGCTGGTGCTGTTGGGCAGCCACGGCGTGCTGCTGCAATAAGGAAGAGCATTTTGGGATGAGAGAGGAGAGAGCGAGAGAGAAAGAGAAAGAGTGAGAGAGTGTGATTCATCGTGAGCGCCAAGTACAACAGCCCTCACTGCCTGTATCCTCCACTTTTGCATAACGGCAGTTCACACATGTTGATAGATGTTGAAGATTTTCGACTTTTTTTGTTTCATAAATTTTTAAACTCTGAATTAAAAAAAAACAACTACTATATATACATACATACATACATACATACGAATATATGCACACAGTCGGATAATTTAAATTTAAAGAATGGTTGCATTGGCAAAGTGCATTATACTTCTGGTTAGAAAAATTTGGGAGCTTTGGGAGCAAATGATGTTCTTTAAACATTCGAAAATGCACTTATACAAAAAGGCAAAAAAAAAGTTGCACCGAAGGGGTATCGAACACGCGCCCAAAAATTTTCAGAACGCTTATTATCCACTAGGCCATATTCCGTTGTTTAAAATCATAAAACAGTTTTTAACATCGCTATTTCGCAAGCAGCAAAATTTTTATGAAACTTTAAAGGGTTTTAACTTTTTTTTGTATTAATTTTGGTTTCCAGGGTTTCTAACCATTCCCTGGTGAAAGAGAGAAGTAAATTGTAAAAAAACGCTTTATATGTAAACAAAAACCACAGAGGGGCTTATAAAATATATATTGATTACAAAAAATACTTTGTTTTCCTTCAAAACACGGCCGGCTAAAATACATTTTCTCCTTTTTCTCCCAAAACATGCCCGCCAAATACCATCTGCTGCTGCATCTGCTGCATCTGGGCCGGTGTTATCCCTGGTGGCAGACTGGACGCCGTGGCGGAAACTTGCGGCGAAGTCATGGACGCTGGAGCAGCGGCGCTACTGCTTGGCATGCCTAGAAGCAAAAATTTGCATATTCTTTTCCTTTTTACACTTTCAAAAGAAGACTACCTAATCTGGAGCACATAATAAAGCCTTCTAATCATGATTAACAAGTAAAATTTAAATATAAATATTTTTTTACATGATAAAAACTACAATATATGTTTAGGTAATTAAAATAAATAGATAAATAAAAAATTAATTAATTTATTAATTAATAAAAATAAAAATCCCCATTACCGATCGGCTGAGGCTGTTGTATGTGCTGCGTGAAGGCCGTCTGGGGTGGTGGCTGATTGGCGGGCGGTTGGGGCCGAGACGAGGCAGGCGAGTGATGATGCTTCTGGGCGCCCGCGACGGAGCCACCGGCTGGAGAAGCTGCCGAGGACGCCGCGCCACGGGACGCCGCCGGGTCTAGCGGATGCCCATTGGACATGTGGTTGGGAGTCGCTGAAGAGGGAAATAGATTTGGAATTAATTGGGATATATTTGGTATAAGGATAATAGAGAGAGAGAGAGAGAGAGAGAGAGAGGGATGGAGAAAGAGAGAAAAATACACATGGAGAATGGGAGAGAGAAAGAGAGAGAGAGATATATAACGAGACAGCAGAAGAGAGTGCAAGAGAGAGGGACAGCGTAAAACAAGGCAGAACTCTGCCAGCTGTTATTTAAATTTGCAAAATAATCGATAAGAAAAAATGCTTGAGTTCGACTGACCTTCCGCCTTAACCTTCAGCTCATGAATCTTGTGCAGCTGCTGAGCCGGTGGACAATGAGCCGGCTGCTGTTGCTGGGGGGTCAATGGTGGCCCTCCGGGGGCGCCAGGGGGTGGTCTGCCGGCACCTCCGGGAGGCCCAGCCATTTGGAAGAGGGGGTTGGCGAAGAGGAAACCGGGCGGGGCGCCGCCGTTTATTGCCTGGAGAAGATTTTTTTTTGTAAGAAAATTTTAATGCATTTTTTAAAAATTAAAATTGCACAAAAAGTAACAAACTAAATAATAAATAATAGTTTACTTTTAAAAAAATACATAAAAATGTGCCAAAAATTACATTCTGAAGTCCGATTGGTCCTACCTGGATAAACGGAGCGGCGGCAAGTGAAGCTTGTTGTGGCGGTGCCATGAGTCCTTGCTGATGCTGTTGGTGCTGCTGTTGGGGAGTCGTATGGGTTACTGTAAGAAAAATATATCACTTTTTTAGTTAGAATTTTTTTTTCTTCACATTTAGTTAACTATATAAGAATATTTAAATCAGTTATTTTCTCGAATAGAGCTAAATTCTGTGAGTAATTGAACTATGCCTCTTTAAAAAAAGCCGACTGACTGACGAGTAAAAGAATAAGCACAATTGATTTACATAATTTTTTTTAAATTAATTAATTAATCAGTTAATTAAAATAAAATAAAAAAAAGATATAATTTCCTCATACTTCGTGGACTTGCTGCCGGTGTGCGCCTCGGATGCTTGGGTTGCTGAGAGCTTCTCTTAGACGAAGTCGCCGTCGTCGTCGATGTTGACGTTCCGGCCATGCCGATTATCGTCGAGGACGGAGGGGTGGCTAGAAAATTATAATTATAATTTTATTATTAAGCTCCGCCCACCCGTCCACCGGTATTATAATTAGTTTAAGTAGTAAATTTGTTTTACATTTTTAACTACTAATTATATTGGTCAACGGTTTAAATCTGTAAGATGTAATTCGTTTAAAGTGCTCTTAGAAAGCCAAAAATCAAATCTGAATAAAATCTTTCTTTTTATAAAAAAAAATTTACGCACCTAAATGTTGGAATGAGTTCGTGGTGGGGGTCGGCGCAGCAGAGGCTGCATTCGCATTCGTCTGTTGTATTAGAGCGAGAGCAGCTGCTTGTTGGTGCATTGCTAAAAGGGGGAAAAACGTAATAAAATAATAATATTAATCACATCTCGACTAGTTATCTGTACGATAAGAATTAATTATATTATTATTAATTAATAACCATATATTCATTTATCTACATTTAGCACCCCTTTATATACCGTATCGCTATCTTACAGTACTTACCCTGCTCTTGTTTCAACAATTGCATATCCGGTGCTTGGCCGACCTTTCGCATCACAACGCCATTCCCTCCGACACGACCAACCGAGTCCATGGGCTCCTTCAAGAATGCTATTTAATTTTATTCTTAAAGAAATCCTTATTGTTAGAGAGAAGAAGCATTTAATATTTTAAGTATTTTCAGTGAAATTTTAATTTTAAAATTTCAATGAAAATGTAGAAAAAGCAATGATGTAAAAACGAAGTGGGCGGAGCCTAGTGGACGGGTAAGCGGAGCCAAATACCTTCTTAATCGAGACAGACGTGGGTGGTAGCATGATGACATCGTCGCTCGAGCCATTCGAGCACGGCGATGTGCCCTCTTCCGCCTTCGTCTCCGTCTTCTCTTGGGGCCATCTGCCGGCGCGCTGAAATAAGCAAGTGAAAACTAATAAAGAAAAAAGATTATTCTCTCTCATTCTCTCTCTCTCTCCGTCTCTCTCGCTCTCTCTCTCGCTCTTATTCTCTCTCCGTCTCTCTCTCATTCACTTTTCGTCTCTCTCTCTCTCTCTATCCTTTCCTTCCCTCTCTCATTCTCTCTCTCCTCTCACATTCTCTCTCTCTATCCTTTATCTCTCTCTCTCTCTCTCTCTCTCTCACTCTCTCTCTCTCCCAACCTTGAGCAGCCTCTGTATCCTCTCGAACTGCTTGTCCGTGATCGTTGCCGGCTTCTTCTCCGCCTCTCCTTGCTCCTCTCCCTCTTCGTCCTTCTCGAGTAGCAGCAAGAGAACATCATCTGTGCTCGTGGATTCAGTTGCCTTCGCCGCTGGCGCCGGCGTCTGCGTTGCGACACTTTCGCACATTATCTGAAAATGTGATTCAAGAAATATCACTATATTAAAAAAGTTATATATTCAAAATTTCTAACAAAAATATAAAAAAAAAATATAAACCGAATATTAAAAAAAAATTCATCCGTGAAATATCCGCAAGTATACCCATATGATTGTTAAATATAAGCGAGAAGAAGATGAAAATTTTTTAAATAAATTTTCAGCGCGTCAACATTAGATGAGCAAACAAAAATTGTAAAACTATTTTTAGTGCGCCTACCGTACCCTGGGCTTCCGGTGAACCGTCTCCATGTGATATTCCAGCTCGACGCCGCGTTCGTAGCGATGTTCGCAGCCCGCCTCTGCACACGTGTGCATTTGACGTCGTGACGGGCATTCAACCTGGAGAAGAGGGCGGGAAAGTGAAATATTTGAAATCTGCGCGGGAAAGTTTACTTTTTTTAAATTTTAATTCTACAATACGGGCTTACAAGAACTGGCGGTGGTCCCTGCGCTTCGTTGCTGATCTCGCGCTCTTCGTCAAGATCCTCTACAAATGACAACTTTAAATTAGAAGTATAGATCAATTATAAAAATTTATCTACTAAACAAACTTTTTCTTCAAAATTTTCAATATTGCAAGGCAATTTTTCTTAAAATGATTAGGTAAGTAAATTTAAAACAATGAAAGAAATCACATATAAATAAATGAATAAATAAATTAATAAAATCCACTCACCACTCAGATCGGTGGCCTTTCTCTTTCGATCAGCCTGCAGCACGGAGCCACTCCGGCTCGTTCGCTTGCCATTGTCGCCACGTGCATGCGTCGCGGACGGCCGAGAATTCTGTGGGGAGCGTGTTAAATTTATTATGCTATTATTTATTAGTAAGTAAAATATATTTTTAGACTTCCTTATTCCCCCTCTCTCTCTCACTCTCTCTCTCTCTCTTTCTCTCTCTCTCTCATTTTCTCTTTCAAATCTACCAGTGAAAGTGAACATAGTCAAGTGGATGGAACTCCTTCTCTCAAGTCTTCTCTCGTCGAGTTAAAATTTCAAATTGTTATTTCTATATTACCATTATTATTATTATTTAGAGCTATAAAAAATGAATTAATTTCATAATATGGTCGTTACTTAATTAATTTATAATAAAACTAAACTAAAATAATAATAAAATCAAAATGAAACCTTGGACGGAGTTGATGATCCGCTCCCACCGGCTCTTCCTTCACTGTCGCCACTGCCTGACGCTGATGAGGAACATGCGTGAGGCCTTGAAACAAAAAATGGGAGTTGGTGAAATTATTAAATCCGATTTTTTCTTCTTTTTATGGTAAAACCCAGTGAATCTGCAAAATTATTAATTTTTTTTTCTATGGCCTTTGCAAAGCATTAATAAACGTCTGTTATTGTAGACGAAACCTTTTCAAACTGGCTGTCACAAGAAAACCACCATGGTCGACGGGAAACTAGATCAATTTTTCATCAAGAAAAACATTTCTTTTACAGAATAAAAAAATCTTGTTCAACAGAGCGAAAAAAAAACATTTTTTTTTTGTAATTCAAAGTACATATCTAAATTAATACAAAGAAATTAAATCATTTACAAACCTCTTTTTCAACAGAAAATAAAGCGTTTTTTTATTCAAAGTACATATCTAAATTAATATAAATAAATTGAATCATTTACAAACCTCTTTTTGGTGTAATGTCCAAACAGTGATGGATTCCCATCCGAGAGTACGCCGTAGAGTTCACGGCCACCCGAATTCACAGTCACGTACACCGTGTTTGCTGGAGAGAAAAAGGAAATTAATAAATTCTTTAATTAATCCACAAATCAATACATAAATCAATGAATCTATCCTACTGTAGAAAAAGAAAATACTGTCAACATTTTCTTTCCCCTTTCACTCGTTACGTAAACAACTATCTTGCATGAAATCTCAATTTCTTTAAGACTATTTTTTTCAGTAAAACACTCCAAGAGAATGCTACTTAAAAATAACATTTTTCCAAGTCATATTTCAAAATAAAAAATAATAATACAATTTAAGAGTTTAACTCATTTAATTTAAAAAATAATAATAAATAATAATAAAACACCACCAACATTTCCCCGACGCGCCATCCCCATCGACATGGCAGACTACAGTAAGCGATGCGCATACCGTACTCCCGGCAGCGAGTGCGAGGAGTACGGCGTCGGTCGTCTTGCCATTGGCTCCTCCTCCTCCGCCGTTCTCCCCTCCTCCGCCGTTGCTCGTTCCTCCGCCGCCCGAGTTGCTCCCTCCTCCTCCTCCGACCAGGACTCCGCGCTCTGTTGACTGCGTAGACTGATGCACCGACGTTCCGCAGTCACGAGTTATTGCCTGAAACTTCTTTTATATTTATTATAAATCAATACCCCGGGAAAATAATAATAATAATATTTTTTTCAAATTTATTTTCAGGCATAAATCGCATAAATCTCGACATGTAAAGTACGGGATGTTCCATCCAAAAGAACAAGGAAGGTAATTAATTTTTTTGCATTCATATTTCATCATTCTCTTTTCTCCTCCCAAGTCAGTGCAACTAGCATCTCGTTTTTGTGCTCCCTTTTAATTTCAGAACTCTCTTTTCATCAGATAATGCGCAGCCCGTGACAGCGTGGGTGATGGATGAGAGAGAGAAAGTGAGAGTTGTTGAGACAGAGCCGAGAGAGAGAGAGACAGACAGACAGACAGAGAGAGAGAGAGAGAGAGAGAGAGAGAAAGAGAGACAGAGAGAGAGCGAGAGACACAGAGAGACACAGAGAGAGAGAGAGACAGAGAGAGAGAGAGAGAGAGAGAGAGAGAGAGAGAGAGAGAGAGAGAGAAAGAGGGACAAAGAGAGAAAGAGCAAGAGAAAACAAATTAAACAAAACGAATTAGAAGTTCAGGGAAAGAGGCAAGAGAAAGCGTAGAAAAAATATTGAGGTTCCAGTGAATTTTCGAAATCGAATCTAACTAGACATAAAAAAGCGACCAAAGCATAACCTATTCTTGTCAGGGAGGAACTCCGGTCATGCTCTCTTTCTCTCTCTCACTCTCTCTCTCTCTCTCTCTCTGTATCTCACTATCTCTCTCATTATCTCTATCTCTCTCTCTTTCTCTCACTCTCTCTCTCTCTTTCCTCGCTCTCTCTCTCTCTCTCTTTATCTCTTTATCTCTCTCTTCTTATCTCTCTCTCTCACTTTCAGATAACAATGATAGCTCATCGCGTGCTGCAACACTTCAAAGACCCTATCGTTCTGTAATCATGTGGTATCAAAGAGAGACAGAGTGGCATGCATTGGATGAGTTGGAAGAGATAAGATCATTACTCGAGAGCAGGGAGAGAGAGATACAGAGAACGAGAGTGAGAGAGAGAGAGAGAGAGAGAGAGAGAGAGAGCAAGGAAATAGTTGGGAGGTCGCCCATTTCTAATATACCCTGCTGATAAGATGGCGCTCTTCCCTTGCCTTTCCTTCCGCTTCTACAAACTTTGAAATTCTCTCTCTCATTCTCGGTCTCTCTCTCTCTCCGTTTCTCTCTCTCTCATTTTCTCTCTCTCTCTCATTTTCTCTCTCTCTCTCTCTTTCTCTGTCTCGCTCTCCTAATTTCCGCTCGCTCTTTCATTGAGTACTGCGACGATGTGAGATGAAACCTGATTTTCATTCCTTCCTGTGCATACATGATCTCTGGTCACTTTTTTCCATGTGGCGCCAAGAGAATATAATTCACTTCTTGTGAGGGACAAGTTGACATACTAGTCAAATATTGAGCGCTTGTCAAGGAACGGCGGAAAATAGAGGTCACATAGAGTTTGTTCGGATCTTTCGCATACAACTGAATACACAGCGGGACAACAGAGTGGAAAAAAGAAAGTAAAGCGTTCTAGATGGACAGAGAGAGAGAGAGACTGAGAGAGCGAGAGAGAGAAAGAGAGAGAGAGCGAGCGAGTGAAAGAGAGAGAGAGAGAGAGAGAGAGAGACAAACAAACTCTCAGAATTACGTCTCCCCTCATTTTTGCTTGAAGAACACGAAAGTAAGGCGTCGGTACAAAACAAGAATATCTTTTTAAAAATATATTTTAATGATTCAGAAATTCTTGTCAGCAAATTCAGCGGCCAAATCCGAAGCGGGTGTAATTTCTTCTCTTTTTTTTATTTTAAAAATTCCACGTTTTTTTTGTTGCTAAAATTACTCAATCTATACAGTGTAGAACTATAAATAAATAAATTAATTAATTAATTAATTAAATTAATTAAGCCTAATTAATTAATGGCTCTACCTTCTTCTTCGGTACCGGCGACGCTTGTTGAGAGGGAGCAGTCTGAGTGCCCGTTTGCGAGGAGGAGGCTGAGGCCGAGGTTGGCCCTCCCGCCTTCCTCTTCCTGTCCGATGACGTCATGACGCTGGCGCCCGCGGAGATGGCGACTGCTGGAAGGGACACTGAAGAGGAAGCCGATGGCGAGACTGCCGTCGATGACGAGGAGGAGGTCTCAAATATATAAATGTAAAATTTATATTTTAACATTTTACATTTTTAAACTAAACAATTAATTATACGAAAAAAGAAAATTCTATAATAATTGTGACAAAAAATTATGATGATAATGATACCAAATTTTTAATTTAAAAAAAATACTGCTATTATCACGAATAAGAAATATAAAAAGAATATAGACAAAAATATTATAGGTCCCTACGACAACGACAACAACAACAATAATAATAATAATTATTATTATTATTATAACAATAATAATAATAACAACGATTCCTCAACCACCCACTGACCGCCACGTCGACAGATGCAGCGCGCGTCGCCTTGTCTCCTGGCGACGTTCTTCTCTCCGTGCTACTGCTCACACTCCCGTTTCGGCTTAGGCTGGCACCGCCGACGGCCATCTTCTCTGTGGTGGTCGAAGATGTTACGACATGGAGCGGGGAGTTGAGAGAGACGGCTAAGGAAATAAATAAATAAATGTATATGCTATTAATAAACACTAAAATAAGTCAATAACTCAATAACAAAGCAAAATCCTGGCGCAATAGTTTGGGGTAATCAAGGCACTGGTTTACTTTTAACAATCTTGCCTAGAAACTTTCCACACATCGCATTACGCGAAATCAATGCAACCAAGCATTTTTTTTTACATTGGGAGAAAATACATATAAGGATATATTTCGATGCGTTTCTTTCAGATAATTCATTAAAAGAGATTACAAAAAACCTTTCTCTCCGCCGGCGGCCGCGACAGCCGTCGCGGACGGCGTGGGTGTCGAGGGCGACGTCGTCGACGTGGATGGCGGCGCCGAGAGGGCGCTGCTGGCGCCCCCGCCCGATACGGGCGCCACTACGCCCGTCAGCTTGGCGGCTGCGGCTGCTGCGGCGGCTGCACACTTCAGTCCTGCGGCCACACTGAAGAAATGTGAGGACCGTAAACTGGTGTTAAATGATAGGGCCGTAAAATAGGTAAATAGAGAGCCGTAAATTGGGAAACTATAAAAAATTACTTAAAATACGGCGGATATTTATGCAAGAAACGCGAACAACGAAAGTTGCTATAAATTACACGATTTCATCACTTATTAAAAAAAATTATTATGTAGCAATTTTCGATTTGGTCATATACTTTTAACAAGTTTTTTTTTTCGCTTCAGATTTTTTTTTTAAGTTAGCCGTTTTTATGTGCTGATCGACCTTGGACGGAACATAATGTGCACGCAAAGGGCGCCAAAAAGTTGGTGCACAGGTTCAAACTGGTAAGGGTAGAGAGGAGAGATATCGAGGGACCGTGAGAGAGAGAGAGAGAGAGAGAGAGAGAGAGAAAGAGAGTGAGAGAGAGAGAAAGAGAGTGAGAGAAAGAAAGAGAGTGAGAGAAAAAGAGTGATAGGCTGAAAAAAATGAAACTATAGATAGAGAAGAGTGTGTCTCTGGTAGAAATTCGATCGCGTCGTAGAAGAGCGTATCTCTATTACACCTATGCATGCAATTCAGGGGTAGACACGTGAATAAGTGAGAGATCGAGAGAGAGAGAGAGAGAGAGAGTGAGAGATCGAGAGAGAGAGAGAGAGAGAGAGAGAGAGGGAGACGGAACTTGACAGAGATCTCTATCTCCAGAGAGGAATCACAATGGTTGGTGAAAGAGCAGCAAAGTGACCCGACAATCTCTCTCTCTCTCTCTCTCTCTCTCTCTCTCTCTCTTCGATTAATGAAGTGGTTGGGAAGAGCAGTCAGAGCAATCACTCAAAGAATTGTGCACTTTTCAGGCACATCGATGAGAGCAAAGTTAGAATGACATTAGAGCGAAGGCAGCATACAAATGTGCTGATTTACAGAGAGTATATATAACTCGCATTAAGGTGGGAGAGATAGTGAGAGAGAGAGAAATGAAATACGAGCGAGAGAGAGAGAGAGAGAGTGTGTGTGTGTTAGAGAAGTGAGAGAGAACATATTGAAGATGATAAGAGAGAAATAAAATTTAAAAAAAAAGATATTAAAGAAGAATAAAGAAAAAAGACAAACAAAACACTAAAATATCAAATCAAATCTGCTTCCATTCGCAACATGCAAATATGCCCGCCTCCATGCGCGGGTCTCATCAAAAGCTATGACACCCATTCATCTCTAGGTCTAGAACGACCTTTCTAATAGGACAGCTGCTCTCTCTCTCTCTCTCTCGGCTAGAGGTGGACAATGAAAGAGCATCAGGGAGCATGGGAGGGTGAGAGAGAGAGAGAGAGAGAGAAGAGAGACAGAGACTGCAAAACTGCAAGGGGAGGGAGAGAGAAAATTGTTTATACTTGTTCCTCTCTCTCTCTCTCTCTCCCCTTCCCTCTCTTGTCTCCTTTCCTCATCTCTTCCTGTCGTGCTAGTGACAGCGCACACGTCAGCCAAGGGGCATGCTGTGATGGAGTAGGGGAGAAGGAAATAAAAAAGGGGGAACACAGAGAGAGAGAGAGAGAAACATAGAGAGAGAGAGGCAGAAGGATCTTTGCAAATAAAAAAAAGCAAAAAAGAGACAAACATCAAGGCACTAACAAGACATGAGATGGCACTAAGTCCAAAGAGTCTCCGCTGGTGCTAATCTGGCTATCATATCTTTATCTTTCTAGACACCTCTTAACACCTCGTTAGTAGAAAGTACTCAACAATTTAAGCATAATTGCTCATGACATCTCCTATGATAACAACTCTTATGATGAAAGGTAAAGAAGTGTGCGATTCAATCAAAAGAAGTTGAGGTCTGAGGTTTGAAAGGTGAGGTCCCTCTTGGGAGAGAGAGATGGAGAGAGAGACAGAGAGAGTCAGAGAGATTGAGAAAGAGAGAGTGAGAAAGAGAGAGAGAGAGAGAGTCAGACTCCATTCCTTCTGCTCTTCACCCCCTCCTTCTCTTGCCTCTCCATCTCATCACGGAGACTCTGCCTGGTGCCCAAGAGTGTCAAGGACAGCCTGTTCGCACATTGACAAGTCTCTCTCTCTCTAATCCGATCTAATTAAGACCTTCGGGCTCTCTTAGCTCTGCAAATCCTTGAAAAACACTCTAATTCTCTCTCTCTCTCTCTCGCGCTCTCACCTCTCTCTCTCTCTCTTTTATAAATCCCAATTAGCACTAAATGTTTGTTTTGTGTGACTTTGCCTCTAAACGCCACCTTTCTTTCCCACTTCTCATTTTCGCTGTGTATCATGAACACTGGCATGTAAACACTCTCTCTCTCTCTCAGGATAAACCCTGTAAATAGTAATTGTAAATAAAAATTACGATAAACCCTGTAAATAGTAATTGTAAATAAACATTACATTAACCCGGTAAATAGTAATTGTGAATAAACATTACATGAACCCAAGACACAGTAATAGTAAAATAAACAATACGTCTTTATAAACAGAAATCAAACCGGGAACAGCCTCCGCCGACCAATGAAAGGGTACCGGGGACACATACACACAAAAGAACTTGCTATAGAAGGAAAGGGAGGGGGGTCTGTCAGACTCTCCTATAACATCTCTCTTTCTCTCACTCTGTCTCTCTCAATCAGCTCTCTTTCTCTCTCTCTCTCCCTCTCTCGCTCGCGTGACATCGAGGAGAACTAATGTGAGAAGAAAACGAAAACGGCAGAAATGGGGGGGGGGGGGGGTAGAAAAATAGAGCGAAAAGCGGTGAAAAGGGAGAGGAGAAATGAATGGGGCGTGTAGAGTTGGAAGTAGCCACACCGAATTTCAGTGAATCACTAAAATTCTGGCTAAAATTCGGTATTAATGCCCCCCCCCCCGACAACCCGGGTAACAGTGGCGGGAAAACCCAATGAATCCCATCCTGATTTACTAGGTCCTCGATACTCGCTCACATATTCCCTGGACGAACAGGTGTTTTTGTTCAAGAGTATGTCACTGGTGTAGTTGTGTTTTTGTGCATATATGCCCTCACTGTAACGCGCCTCCATAAATGCATAATATTTCTATGGTGGTAAGGGGGGGGGGGGGGGCGAGGGCGTTGTTTATGAATTTGTCAGCAGCGTTTCATTCTTTCTCTCTTTTTTCTCCTCTTTCTCTCTTTTTCTCACTATCACTATCTCTCTCTCTCTCTCTCTCGCTTTTTCTCTCTATTTCTCTCCATCCTTCCACCCCCTTCTTGTCCAAACTTGCGTCTCTCCCTACCCGCTTGCTGTCTTCAAACGGGGCTGTCTTCAAATGGGCACGCAGCGAAAGCAAAAGATGTCCGAGTCTTTCTCTGTCTCTCTCTCTCTCTGCCTCTCTCTCTCTCTCTCTTCAAAGCCTGGCGCCGCCAGTCGTTCGAAGAGCATGAGAGAGGGTGCGATGGGCCGCTCGAAATTGCGACGGAGAGAGAGAGAGAGAGAGAGAGAGAGAGAGAGAGAGATAGAGAGATAGATAGAAAGAGAGAGATAGAAAGAGAGAGAGAGAGAGATAGAAAGAGAGAGACTGACAGAGAAGCAGAGAAATGGACGCTGAGATTGCGAGACGAGAGGAACACACAAATGATTGATAGCTGGTGCGCTGCCAATTTTCTGGACCTTTTCTGCCTCTTCCCCCCGGTTTACGCGTTACTTACGTGACACTACCCTACTGTTACTGCTGTATACAATGTTAATCGGCGAGAGAGTGTGAGAGGGAGAGAGAGAGCGAGAGAGAGAGAAAGAGTGAGAGATAGAGACAGAGAGAAAAGTGATAATATAAGGAGATGAACATCCAGAAAGAGAGAGAGAGAGAGAGAGAGAGAGAGAGAGAGACGGCGACAGTATGAGATAGTGAGAGATGTGGGCGTTGCGATAAAACAAGATTGAACGGTCAACGGGACGCTCGATTACAACAGGCGCGTTAACACGCGGGCAGATAGAGAGAGAGAAAGTGAGCGAGATAAGGAAATGGAGTGAAAGATGGAGGGAATGTGGTGGGGAAAAAAGGAGAAAGAAAGGAAATAGGGGAGAGCGGAGAGGTGGGTAAATGTCTGGTGAGGAAATAAATTGAAGGATTAAATGAGAGGGGGAAAGGAGAAGGGAGAGAGAAGAGAGAGAGAGAGAGAGAGAGAGAAATGAGAGATTCAGAGAAGCGTGAACCAAAGCATACCTATACCTACATCATACCACAAACGCACTTTAAATATGTTTGCAAATGATCTGTATTACTTTGCATCATTTTGCAAGGCCGTTTAGCAATAAAGAACATAAAAACGAGTGAGAGAGAGAGAGGGAGCGAGAGAAAGAGAGAAAGAAAGAAAGACAGACACAAAGATAAGAATAGATGCCGCTGAGTAACTCACTTCGCACGCTCCGCCCCGACTTAACCATGGGATAATCCGGGAGGGATAAGCCGACACCGGGCAAGGGGGTAGTTCAGTGCACGGGCGGGCTGGGGTTAGCGGGGCAGGGAAGGGTAGGAGAGAGATAGACATAGAGAGAGAGACAGAGAGAGAGAGACAGAGAGAGAGAGAGAGCGAGAGAGAGAGAGAGAGAGATTAGAGTGAGAGAGAGAGAGAGAGCGATGATGAGAGAGAGAGGGTTAGACGGAAAGAACACGAATATGAGTCGAGTAGCCAACTAACGCAAATGAATGCAAGACGTGTTCTTGTTCTGCACAATGGACAGAATAACATGCTCTTCTCTGTCTCTTTACTTTCTCTCTCTCTTCTCTCCCTTTCTCTTCTCTCTCTCACTCACTCACTCTCTCTTCTCTCTCACTTCTCTCTCCATCTTTCTTTCCTTCCTTCCTTCCTTTTGAAAAGATGTACATACATACATACATACCGAATAGGCAGGCTGGGTGCAAGTTACATTTACAACTGTCATTAATGTCTATCACTATCTGTATCAATAATGCAAACTTATCAGTGTTCGCAGCCAACCACATTAAAATCAGAACATAAGTATGGCGACAGAGATATATAGATGGATAGAGAGAAAAGAGAGAGAGAGAGGAGAAAGAGAGCGAGAGCGAGGCAGAGAGAGAGAGAGAGAGAGAGAGAGAGCGAGCGAGAGAGAGAGAGAGACAGAGAGAAAGTTGCAAATGCGGTCGAGTAGAGAGCGGCTAGCGGCTCGAATAACAGACGTTTGCAACCAACACATTCTCGAGGCAGAGGCAGCGCAGCTTCCTCTCCTCTCTCACTTCTCTTTCTCACTCTCTCTCTCTCTTCTTCCCATCTTTTTCTCCTTCGCTCTCTCTCTCTCTCTCTCTCCTCCCACATCTTAGGTATCTCTTAAAGCGCTCAAAGACAACATCCTCTATAGACAGGACATGATCGTCTTTGGGAAACAATAGGTAACTCGAAAAGTCGGAGACTTCCTTCTTGGCTCTTTGCCAATTCTTCTTCTTTTTCTTCTGAAGTACTACTTCACCCTCTCCTCCCTCTTTCTGCAACTGGTGGGCTCTTCCCACCGCCTTCGAAACTGGGGGGGGCGTCCACCTTCCTCGCAACTAGTAGGCCTTCCACTCCTCTAGTAGCAAGAGCCACCTTCTCCTCCTATACCGCCCCGGAGCTACCTTGACTCACTCATAGTGCCTAATAACATGAATTGGCAGCGGCCGGGCCGTCTTTTGCGCCAGCTTGGCAAGCACACTAAAAAAGGGAAGCACACTAAAAAGGGCAGAACTCTCTTCCACTCCTCTTCTCTAGTTCGTCTGGACAAAGTCTGGGAATTGCTCTGCACTATTAGTCTCGTAAATAAGCGTCTTACCTTAACTATAGGGAAATGAAACACATGCTTTTCCTTCTTCTCGAGCTGTCTGCTTATAGAGCATGCAGAGAAACAAAATGGAGCGAAGGAGAGAGAGAGAGAGAGACGGAGAGAGAGTGAGAGAGAGAGAGAGTTATTCGCTAAAAGCGTCACGAGAAAAAGCGCCAAATTCAAAAGTGAATTTTTAAAAAGAAACAAAAAATGAGAACACGTCATATTGCGATAGACGATAGACGGTGTGTTGCAGCAGCAGACCCGCAACAAACACTCATTTGTCATTGTATGCCCACACCGCTGCCGGGGCCAAGGCGGCTAGATACATAACTGGGTTACACAAGGGTGGACCGCGGAGAGATGAGAGTGAGAGAGTGAGAGAGAGAGAGAGAAATAGAGGGAAAGTGAGAGTGAGAGAGCATTAGAGAGCAAGAGAGAGTGAGAGAGCAAGAGATCGTAAGAGTGATGGATGAATGGGCCCGAACTGGGGAGAGAGTGTGTGTGAGAACGAGTATGCTTACTCTCTCTCTTTGGGCTTTGGGCGCTTCTGTCTAATCTCGCTTAGGGGGGGGGGGGTGCAGAGAGAGGGAGAGAGAGAGGCAGGGAGGGAGAGAGGGAGACAGGCAGCGATGGAAAAGCAAGAGATCAAAGCAAATAACATTTTAACCGAGAGATGGTGTGTGTAATGTAATCACGCGAGACAGGGGCACACATAGACAGAGAGAGAGAGAGAGAGAGAGAGAGAGAGAGAAGAGAGAGTTTTCTCTCTATCTCTGGCTGGCGCGAGAATTCGGACGAGGAAAAGCTCCCGGGCCACGGGCACAGGAGTCAGAGTCGAATTGGCGCCAAACAAGGATGGAGATTGGATTCGGGAAGCGGAAGAGAGAGGGTGTCGGAGATATATAAAGCGACTGAGAGAGAGAGAGAGAGTAGTGACAGGAGAGAGAGAGAGAGAGTGCGAGGGAGCATGGGCGACAGAGAGAAGACCGCCGCGTTCATTAGAGCATCTCCGAAGCGGATTCACACGGATATACATTCGCGTCATCAGAGAACTCGCCAAGGAAGATGTTCCGGGATAGAAAGTGCGATCGTGAGTGAGAGAGAGAGAGGTAGGAAGAGAGGAGACAGTAGAGAGAGTAGAGAGAGAGAGGGAGAGTAAGAAAGAAAGAGAGGGAGAGTAAAAGAGAGAGAGAGAGAGACTGGGAGTAAAAAAGGTAGGAGAGAGAGAGAGAGAGTGCAAGTTACAAAAGTGTCAAAATATAGCATACTTCTGACGTTAAGATTAATTCCACAGTTAATGATCGCAGATTTTTATCAAACGAGACCATGGAGCGTCCAGGCCAAGAACCAATTCAATACACACGGGGGATTTATGGTGAGCATTCTAGACTCCATGCTTACCTCAGGACAGCCAAAATAGCGCGAGCAAAAGAGAGAGAGAGAGAAAGAGAGAGAGAGAGAGCGAGAAAGAGAAAGAGAGAACGGAAAGGCAGACTGCAAAGACCGGCCAGTGCAAGTTGCGAAGAGAGCACAAAAGAATTATAGGGCAAAAACATAAGCGGCTTTTTAATAGACGAGTGAGGAGAAACTCAATTCAACTCAAAAGAACCAGAACTGGTTAAGGAACATGCTCCAGCCTCCGGAACTTGATAACAACGAGTAGTTCACAGAGTTCACAGGGTGCAGGAGGGAGATGGTGTGAGTGTGATATATGGGCACGTTAATAATTAATGAATGAATTAATGGCGCTCAATGAACTGGAGCACATCTAGCTGAAGCTGGCTAATTGCCAATGGTCCTCTTCCCTCCTTCCTTCCCTATTGACCTCGCTCTCTCGCTCTCTCTCTCTCTCTCTCTCTCTCTCGCGCGCGCGCTCTCTCTCTCTCTCGCGCGCGCTCTCTCTCTCTATCTCTCTCTGCTTCTATATTCGAAGCAGTCATCAAATCGCCGCCTTTGCCTGTGGCACACACTCGCACTTGGTGTTCTAGCACTCTTCGAACGAACCCGGGACAATCCTCTCTTTTAGCCGGATGGATGGGTACGAGAGAGAGAGAGAGAGAGAGAGAGAGAGAGAGAGACTCGAAAATGTGGCAGCAGAGTGGGAATGGGATGCAGGCCGGCTGGTTGACTGACAGGGGCTCAGTGGACCACTCTCTCTCTCTCTCATTCTCTCTGCCTCATCCACTTCGCCATATCTCCTCTCTCTCCTTGCTCATCCTCTTCATCTTGTTAATCGGGGAAATGTCTCTTTTTCTCTCTTCATCTCTCTCTTTCACCAATCTCTCTCTTTTTCTCTCTCTTTTGCTCTCTCTCTTTCCATCTCTCTCTCTCTCTTTCTCTCTCTTTCTCCCTCTCTCTCCACACACCCATCAGCAATCCGTGTCGCCCAATTGGTTCGCGATATTTTGACATGATGAGCATGTGATATTTGCTCTTCTTGACAGATCGGACACACTTTAGTGTAGCGAAAGTAACCGTTAGAGTTAGCGAGAGAGAGAGAGAGAGAGAGAGAGAGAGAGAGAGAGGGAGAAAAGGGAGAGAGAGAGAGAAAAAAAAGAGAGAGAGAGAGAGAGAGGGAGAAAAGGGAGAGAGAGAGAGAAAAAGAAAGAGAGAGAGAGAGAGAGAGGGAGAAAAGGGAGAGAGAGAGAGAAAAAGAAAGAGAGAGAGAGAGAGAGGGAGAAAAGGGAGAGAGAGAGAGAAAAAGAGAGAGAGAGAGAGAGAGAGAAAGAGAGGGAGAAAAGGGAGAGAGAGAGAGAAAAAGAAAGAGAGAGAGAGAGAGAGAGAGAGAGAGAGAGAGAAAGAAAGAGCGCGAGAAAGAGGGAGAGAAAAGAAATTTCATAAAAAGTACAAAATAATGTGTCTCACTGGCTGCGTACCGCAAATAAATGTAGTCAATAAATCGAACGACAAGAAAATTATTAATGACCGGAAAGAACACGACGGGTTTTTGATTTCTCCTTTCGAACAAAAAATATAATAATAAAAAAACCTGCAAGCATAAATTCATCAATCTTAACTTTTTTCTCTTACTTTTTACTTTCTCGCTTGAGCGGCTTATCAATGTTGTTCAAACGAGGGTAAAAATGTCGCTACGAAGAGACATGGAAGGGTTGGTGGGGAAGAGAGAGAGGAAGAGAGAGGCAGAGAGAGAGAGAGAGAGAGAGAGAGAGAGAGAGAAAGAAAGAGAGAGAGTGCGAGTTTATTGTGCGCATTTTGTGATTTGGAAAGAGACCGCCGAGAATCTAGTCATGGGAGTATGCGGGTAAGAAGGGGGGGGGGGAAGGACTAACTAAGGGGGTGTCACAAAGTGCTACTTACTCATCTCCATTCATATGTAAACTAACTTTAGTTTCTAAAAAAAACATTGAATACTTTTGGTCAACTTCACATTCACCAACAGTCAATTTTGTCATTAGTAGCATTACAAAATCGCTGCTGCCAAAAGGCCACTGATGAGCATTAGCTAAGTATTAAGGCTAAAAGATCTTGGCCCGTTCGCTGGGTAGTTTCACTTTTCGGCCAGACGACGGGTGGGAAGTGTGACACGTTCTAAAGAGGGATGGAGAAAGGGAGGAATAGAGAGAGAGAGAGAGAGAGAGAGAGAGAGCAGGAGAGGAATGTGTAGAGCAATAAGTGAGACAGTCAGAGAAAGAACGAAAAGGTTGTTGAATGCTCCCCGCGACTGACACGGGAAAGCAGCGCAGAGCAGAGGAATACAAAAAAGTATCGGAGGATGGGCGGGAGGGACGGAGAGAGACCGAGAGAGAGAGAGAGACAGAGAGAGAGAGACGGAGAGATAGAGAGTGAGAGAGAGAGGCCGATAGGAAGGTTTGAAGGGGGGTTATGGAGGCGACGAGTGGTGTACCTTGCGTATGGAGAGGAAGGAAGAAGGGCAGGGGAGGGCAGAGCGGAGGAGGAGGTCTTGGGGCAGAGACTGTGATACAGATCAAGAGAGAGAGAACGAGAGAGAGAGAGAGATTACAAGAGAGAGTGAGAGAGGGAGAGAGAGAGAGAAAGAAAGAGAGAAATGACGGTTCGCAATCCACATAGCAGATGTGAGCAAGAGAGCTGCAGCCAGCAGCAGTAGTCAGCATAAATCGGACGCAAGCACGCGTGAGGAGGCAGAGAACAGAATGAAGGAGGTTGTTATAGGAGGAAGAGAGAGGAGAGAGAGAAATGGAGAGAGAAAGAGAGAGAGAAAGGGAGAAAGGGAGAGAGAGAGAGGAGACAAAGATGGAAATCACTCTGTACATTAAATATATATGTATATACTCCGTTCATTACTTTCCATGGACTGATAAAGTACATAAACAAAATTTAAGTAAACAACTTTCAAAAACGCGCCAGCTGATTGACGCTGTCTCATACCCAACACATACAGAATGCGTGCTCCCTTGGGGGGCGAGGCCACTCACTAGTCACTCTCTCACTCTACGCCATACTAGATGCTCTTACTTCAAGTGTGTTCCCTTTCATGCGCCTATAGCCTCTTAGCTCCTTTTCTATGTCCTGTTCTCTCTCTCTCTCTCTCACTCATCTAATTACGCATCGTAGTCGTCACGCTGTTACTCTCTCGCTCTCTCTCTCTCCCTCTCTCTCTTCCTCTCTCTCTCTATCGCTCTCTCTCTCTCTCTCTCTCTCTCTCTCTCTCTCCATCATCTCCTTCTGGCTCTCCTTTGCCTTAGCCATAATTGGAGTCGTGCATCTTTAGCATTCACTCCGCGCCACACACGGAAATGACAGAACAGAAAAAGCGCAGCAGTGCGAAGAGAATGTTGCCAATAGGGCGAGACATATAAGAAGCAGAGAAATGGGCTACGCTCACAATAATTAATTAATAATTATAACAATTAATAATAACATTTAATATTAAACAGTTTCTGTTCTATATTGAATGCAATATAGAACAGAAACTGTTAACGAAAGAGAGTGCGAATTAAAAAATGAAAAGTGTTAAACAAAAAAATAAAAAATTTTAATAATTAAAGCGCACTAAACTAAGAACTTTTAATGTGCAAAGTATGTGCTATAAATCTCGTGTGAAAATACAAAGAACGTTTCGTTTAAATTGCATGGTTTCTCTCTCTCTCTCTCTCTCGCTCTCTCCTATGCCCTTGATCTCTCTCTTGCTTTCTCTTTCTCAGCACCCTCTCATCAGGCTCCACTATTTCTATCTATGCGTGCCGTAATGGTTCTGACTCGCTCGTCAACATGAATGGACTATGGGTGGCGGCCCTTATCTAAATCCGGGGTGCGATCTTGCTCTCACTCTCTGCTAGTCGCTCTCTCTCTCTCGCTCTTTGCCCTTCCACTCTCTCTTCCTCCCTCCACCCTCCCCTCTCTCTCTATCTCTACTTCTTTCTCTCTCTCCACCATCTCTCACATTCTCTGTCTCCACCTCTCTCTCTCCTCCCTTTATCATGATGTGATGAACAAATCATCTCATGCTCCTCTTTCCTTTTGCTCACTCACTCCTCCTACCCATTCATGTATGCTCACCTAAGGCGGTCGGATTATCAGAGCACGATCCGCTTATCGGGCAGGCTCATCGCAGAGAGAGAGAGAGAGAGAGAGAGAGAGAGATAGGGCGAGATAGAAAGAGGGCGAGATAGAGAGAGAGAGAGAGAGAGAGACAGACAAAGATGGAGAGATAGAGACAAACAGGTAGGCAGAGAGAACGTGTAGCAGCTGCTTGCTCTGTGCAGCGATCGCAGTATTGTCTGCTCCCGGTCGCCTCTCTCTTTCGCTCTCTTTCTCTCGCTCTCTCTATCTCTCTCTCCCTCTTATGTTTGCAAAGATGGCGAGGCGACAAGCAAAGAGAGGTGGAAAAGGAACACAAGTGATGTGGTCAGCCGTGGGATGAATATAGCGCGTATTATACAATGAGCAATGAGAGAATAGAAAGAGAGAGAGAGAGAGAGAGAGAGAGAGAGAGTGAGAGCGAGAGAGGCAGAGAGAAAACGAGAGACAGAGATAACAAGGAGAGAGAGAGAGAGAGACAAAGAAAGAGAGCAAATAAAAGTGTTTCTCATCTTTTGCACACTTCGAACATGTCTGCACACCTCATCTAAACGGTGCCACCGATAAAACAAGACTTTTATCTCGGCAAGAGATAAACAAGATACTATGTTACTTCTTCTCTTTCTCACTCTCTTTCGCTGTCTCCCTCTCTCTCTCTCCCTCTTTCACGCTCTCTCTCCTCTGTCTCTCTCCCTCTTTCTCTCTCCCTCCCTCTTTCTCTCTCTCGCTCCATTTACAAGATAAAATTATTTCTTTTTCTCGATAAATTTAATCTCATCTTCGGCATACAATTTTCGCTTCCGATATCTTTACTAATGCGATTATTGCGATACCGCATTATCATCTAATCTTTTCGCAACCTGTTAACTCTCCCACACTTTCAAGTGGCCATACACCTAATATAAGTCGACTGAGAAGTGGGCAGCGGGGTGCAAAGAAGAAAAAAAAGAAGCAAAAAGACACGCGATTTATGAGTGGAGAAAGGCTCGTAAATATGTAGCTCCAAATGAAATGGTCGCTTTTCCTCTTCTCTTCTCTTTTTCTTCTTCTTTTCTTCCGAAGCTGTCAAGACAGCGCGAGAGATAGAGATAGAGAGAGGGAGAGGGAGAGAGAGAGAGAGGGGGGGGGGAGAGGGAAAGACAGAGAGGAGTGGGAGGAAAAAAGAGAGATAGAGAGCCTGCGCTCCTCCGCGCCATTACTTATTTTATGACCCTCTCAAGTTGTCTCTCTCTCTCTCTTCTCTCCACGTCTCTCTCTCTCTCTCTCTCTTCCTAGTCGCGCCGCGCTCCGCTCCTTTCGCATTCTCTAGCTGCAGCGGTCGTTGATTACAAAACGGCGGCATGCTGTGCCTGTTCACTCTCTCTCTCTCTCACTCTCTCTCTCTCTTTCTCTCATTCTCTCTCTCATTCTCTCTTCACTCTCACCTCCCGCGTAATCCCCCGTCTTGACGACTTCTTGAATTTCCGCATATCCCAGATATAGCGACTGCATATAATGACTGGAGCAGTAGTACTCGAACAATAATAATGCAGCCGGCTATGTAAACGTCTCTTTTCTTGATGAAGTCATTCTAGAGACAAATTTAATAGAGAGCGAGAGAGAGAACGGGACAAAGGAGAGAGAGGAGAGCGAGAGGAGAGAGAGAGAGAGAGAGAGAGAGAGAGAGAGAGAGAGCAAGAGAGAGAGAGAGCAAGAGAGAAATGCATTCATTCCATTTTCAGTTGTCATTCATGTATAGAAGAGAACGAAGACACACTTTCCGGTTGACTAACTCGAACAATGAAAACATGCTCTGCCGTTAGATATGAATACAAGAATGCAGAAGAAGGTGGTCGAGAGGGTGGAAAGAAAGTATAAATAAATAATAATAGATAATAAATGAGTCAACAATCTCTCCTCCAACATTAAAGGAGCCGTGCGGCATTATAAAGTCATGATTACTCATGTTAAATGGGAACGGGAAGCGAGGAAATTACACGGAAATCAGAACAAGGTATTGTAAAAAAAAAGCTCTTTGAAATTGCCGCGAGAGAGAGAGAGAGAGGGCGGGGTTATAGAAAAAGAGTAGACTGAGAGAGAGAGAGAGGGTTAGACAAAAAGAGCAGAGAGAAAAAAAAGGTTAGAGAAAAAGAGTAACCCAATCTATCCGTCAGAGGGAAAAGAGTGGCGTTAAAATTGCAATGGTGGAAATGCGAGAAGGGACGCTTTGTGAGAGATTAGAGAAGGAAAGAGAGAAGGAAAAAAACACTGCTTCTCTCTCTCTTATTGTCTCTCTCTCTCTCTCTCTCTCTCCGAGGATAGGGGGTGGGAAGCAGAGAGAGAATAGACTGCAAGCTAGCCACACACAAATTCTTGACAAGAATTCAGAATGATAAAAGAGTACAAGGAGGCAGGCAAGCTGCCGTCGAGTGGGGTTCTATTCAGATATATAAGCATGCGTTCGCAAATACTCTCTCTCTCTCTCTCTCTCTCTCGCTCGCTCTCTCTCTCTCTCTCTTTCTCTATCTCTCTCCCTTCCTCTCTCTCTCTCCCACTCGACGGAAACATAAGACCTTCTGTTGTCACCCAGAAGAGTCGTGCAATACGCAAGGGAGCGAGCGAGTGAGTGGGGCGGGGTGAACTGGAGGTCCAGAGAATGGCTCATTGCCTTGACAGGGGAATGAGAAAACAGAACGAGAGAGAGAGAGAGAGAGAGAAAGGAGAGAGGAAAAGAGAGGCAGGAGATAGAGGTAAGTGAGGATGAGGCAATCAAGATGCAGAATACGTTTTCTATTATTCCACAGGGAAGCTAGTGACAGGAACAGCTTTTAAAGGTTGCAGATAATGATAGCAAAGAAAGAGCGAAGGACTGAGAGAGGGAGAGGGAGAGAAAGACAAACAGAGGGAGAGAGAGAGAGACAGAGAAAGAGGGAGAGAGAGAGAGAGAGAGAGAGAGATAGCAAACGGAACGAACAAATCAAACTGCAGCACTTAGTCTCTCTCTAAGCATATGCCCTAAGGCTGTCCGAGAGGAAGAGGGGGGCAAAAAAGCAAACAACTTGTTATGCACGTATGTGAAAGAAAAATGGACGCCCGAAGAGAGGGCCGGGGGGCACTTTTAGTAGGTGAGCGAGTTAGAGGAAGAAGAGAGGAAAGAGCAGCATACGAGATTAGGAGGGCTGGCTGGTGAAGGGAGAGAGAGAGAAAGAGAGAGAGAGAGAGAGAGAGAGAAAGTATGAGAGAGAGTGAGAGAGAGAGAGAGCGCGCATGAGAGGAGAGATGGTAAGGATCGATAGGAGACACAGAGAGGGAGAGACTGCAAGGGTAGATAGAGGAAGAGATAGAGGGCGAGAGAGATAGAGGGCGAGAGAGAAAGAGTGGAGCAGAGAGAATTATAAAAAAAAGAGCACCGGAACGCCCTGGGGGTGCAGCACGAGTACGCGAGCAATGGAAAGGAAGCAATTGCTGCGAAAGCGACTATCTGTAGTGTACTCTACCAAAGCGACTAGACATCGATGTAATGAAGCTGAGACAGCTAAAGAGAGAAGACAGACAGAGAAAGTGAACGCGAGAGAGAGAGAGAGAGAGAGAGAGAGAATACCAAGAGCAGCTTCCAGACCGCAAGAGAGGAAATACAGCGGAAGTTCTCTCTAGGAATTGGATATGGGACATTTACGCCTTTGCGCTAGAAGTACTTTTGAACGGATTACTGATGCTCTTGACGGAGAAGCGAGAAAACAGAAAAAGCGGAAGAGAGACAGAGAGAGTGAGAGAGAGAGAGAGAGAGAGAGAGAGAGCGAGCGAGCGAGAGACAGAGCAAGGAATAGAAGACGCTCCTGTGTATTTTGTTAGATGAGGATCAAGAGTTCAATTTCACTATGTGTGTTCTGTGTGTTTTGTGGTTGAGAGTTCTTGAAGGAATTTAAGCGCCTTTATCTGAGTCTCCAGCTTTCTATCCCGAATAAATATTATTCTTTATTATTAAACTATTTTATTATTATTATTATTATTCGTCTTGCAATTAGTCAGCAACAATGTCCTCTCCGTTTCCATTATCTTTAGGCGATCCGAGGATGGCATATTGGCCGGAGAGATGTAAATCTTGCGGATTAACTGCGTAAGTGAGACAAGATGGGGGGGGGGAAGGGCAGTTTGAGTGCTCAGAGAGAAAGAGGGAGAGATTACGAGAGAGAGAGAGAGAGAGATTACGAGAGAGAGAGAGTAGATAGAGAGCGAGAGAGAGAAAGAGCCAGAGAGAGCGAGAAAAAGAGAGAATATGTGAGCAGGTCGATGGGGTTTACCGTGCCGCCACCAGCAGCAGCTCTCAACCCTCGTTGGGCTTTGCGCTAAGCGAGGTCGAGTATGTGCAGGAGAGCGGGCGGGCGGAGAGAGAGAAAGAGAGAGAAAGGAACAGAGAGGCAGAGAGAGAGAGTGAGAGAGAGACAGACAGCGAAAGAAGAAGACAGTGAATGAGAGGGCAGATGAGCAAATGGCTCTCTCTCTCTCTCTCTCACTCTCTCTCTCTCTCTGGACATAAATAGGCAAACGCGGGAGGGACCAAAGCGAGAGGGGGCCCTTGAAGAGAGTGTTTGTGACAGCTACGAGACGGGTGTCGAAACACAAAAAAAAAAGTATGTGTCTATTCAGGAAAGTGATTAGTGTAATTCCATGTCTGCTTTTTCTGTCAAGGAAGCTGCCTTATTACGCTCGCTATTTACTTATTAGGAAGTAGAACTGTAATCCAACTTCCTAATACCACACTTGAGACTATGGCTCTTTACGGGTCGGAAAAGGCGCTAGCGTTACTAATTATGCACCGATTATAAAGATACAAGTCTGTGCATTTTTTGTATTCACGTAATACTAGAACAGCTCTCGAACACTCCTCCTCCCACTCTGGCTCTAACAATGCAAGAGAAAGATTCTCACCGTCTGCCATCTCACACGCCCACTCAACCATTCTAGGATGCAGAAAGGGTTAGAATTACAGCTTGCATGCTGCCTCGTGGACTCTGATGCAGCCTTTGGGCCAACGTCTTCGCTATACCAAAGGAATGAATCAAAAATGTAAGAAGAAGAGAAAGCAGCACTTTTGTATATTCTTGGCACTTAGCCAAGAATACGAAAGGAATTGAAAAGCAGAGCATACAGGTAAGCGAGAATAACTGATGGATTTCCTCTATTACCACCTGATTGTTACCATAGCCAACCATAAGGTGAAACATGCTATATTTCCCTTGGGCAACGCCTCGCAAGACGATGCTAATTTATAGCTACGAAAAGTGTTCGCTTTGGCCAATATTTGTCTAACACTCAATTTACTTTTAGACTCGCTTTTAGCATGCATAAAGGGGGTGCACAAATTGTTGTTTATTATTACTCCTCTGATCTGTATACATTCATTTTTCGGCTTTCTCTCTCCCTCTCTCTCTCTACCCCCTCTCTCTCTCTGTTCGAGATTATGACGTCCACGTACAATGTCTTTTGTGCCGATGTGGTGCCCATACACATATATTTTGATAGTGAGTCCCCTCTTGCTAGGGACGATAAAGTTGAACTGCAAATGGGGAGAGAGACAGACAGAGATAGAGAGCGCGAGAGAGAGAGTGAGAGACAGTGAGAGACAGTGAGAGTGAGAGAGAGTGAGAGTGAGAGAGTGAGAGAGTGCGTGAGGGGTGCAGAGCGGAAAGACAAAGTGATGTGCCACGCAGCACAAACATGACAAGAAAATAGGCTCTCAGGGGAAAGCGGATGAGACATCAAAAGAAAGGGAGCGAGAGAGTACGTCTGAGAACCAGGGAGAGTGAGAGAGAGAGAGAGAGTGAGAGAGAGTGTGTGAAAATGGGAGAGCATGATAGAGAGAGAGAGAGAGAGAGAAAGAGCAACATGGAAAAATACTTACGCACATGAGATAAGGTGACCTAATCGTGTCAGCACAAGTGGTAGAGAGAGAGAGAGAGAGAGAGATAGGGAGAGAGAGATAGAGAGAGAGGGAGAGAGAGAGAGCCAAAGAATGACAGCCTGACTGAGCTACAATCTGTCCGCCTTTTCCGCTAATGTGTCTTTCATCGCGTAGAATTTTAAGAAAGCGAGCGAACATCAAGCGACTACTACGCTTTCTTCCTTTCTCTTTCTCCTCTTTTTTTCTCTCTCTCATCTATCTCTCTGTCTCTTCTCTTTCTACTTCACTCTCTCCTCTTTTTCTCTCTCTCTCTCATTGCCTGCTACCTTTCTCCTCTCTCTCTCTCTTTTTCTCTCTCTCTCTCTCTCTCTCTCTCTCTTTCTCTCTCTCTCTCTCTCTCTTTCTCTCTCTCTCTCTCTCTCTCCTCTCTCTCTCTCTCTCTCTCTCTAGCTTCCTCTTCAAGGATTCCAACAAAGGCACGGGGACATTCGCCTCTAGCAAAACATCATCACTCACCCAATAAGCACCTTTTAATCTGCGACTAATCCGCCCGATTAGTCCACGGCTTTCCTTTTTGCGCGCTCGAGTACTCGCACTTCTCTAACCTTTTTCACGCTTAGAGTTCCACAAAGAGAGAGAGAGAGAGAGAGAGCGAGAGAGCGAAGAGAGCGCGAGGCAGGGAGAGACAGTGAGAGAGAGAGAGAGAAAGAGAGAGTGAAAGATATCGCGTGCGAGAAAAAGAGCGAGA
The DNA here is from genome assembly GCA_945643635.1 of Allodiplogaster sudhausi. Taxonomy (NCBI): domain Eukaryota; kingdom Metazoa; phylum Nematoda; class Chromadorea; order Rhabditida; family Diplogasteridae; genus Allodiplogaster; species Allodiplogaster sudhausi. The sequence goes on from CALZFC010000029.1 coordinate 2,668,286, forward strand.
CAGAGTGCGAGAGCGAGAGAGACTAACCGAGAGGATTTGCGAGGGGATAAGTGTGCATGGCCAAGACATATAGATATGCATGCGCAAAGGACATCAAATGCGACCTCTCTATGCTCGGAATTTTCACACTAAGCAGAATTAAATCTCCTTTGCAATTCAGGCAAAAAGGAGCGAATACAAAATTGACTTTTAAGCTCCTTTAGAAAATGGAAGAATGCAAAAAGTACGCACCATCCATTCTGCGTACTCGTGACCACGGGCGTTGCGTGACGCGTCGCGGTTTCGACGGCAGGCGTTGCGGTCGCGGCCGCGGTCGCGCTCGTGACACACTCGTCAGTGCCGCCGCTAGCGCGACCGTTCACGACGCCGACGGTCGCCAGGATGACGGCGGTGGCGGTGCGCGGTGGTCTCTCTGGTACTGCTGCTGCTGCTTTTCGCGGTCTCCCTGGCTTCCTCCTTGTTAGACTCTTCTCTTGCCGTTGTTGTCCTCTTAGCTTCTCGCTCGGTTGTGGCGGTGTCTTCTGCTGGGAAGGGGTGGTGCTAGCAGTAGACCCCTCGGGTGGTCTTACTAGACCTCTTGAGTGGCTTGTAGACCCCTTGGGTGGTTTCCTGGGCTCCCCCTGGACCGCAGGTGACGTCAGAGGCTTGCTGCTTGTTGAACAGCAGCCTAGCGACGGAGTAGGCAGAGAGGACGACACGGGGCACAACGACGATGAGCCCCTGAAAAGAGAGAAGGAAGAAGAATAGAGAATAGAATTGTCAGAATAGAACTGCCTATTATGCATAGCGTGTTCTCTCATCAATTTTTGCGAAGAAGAAGAAGAAGAGAGTGCTCCCGAACAGAAAAATCAAATGCGAGTTGCGGAAGAAAAAAATGTGAGAGTGGAAGATAGATTTAATAAAAAAAGGAACGATATTATGTCTTTCTTGTGCCCTTTTAGTAATAGTTGTTTCCCACCATTAATCAGCTTGCCAGAGATCTAGCTTTTTTTCTAGTCTAGTTTAGTCTTTAAAAAAGGCGCCCATCTTAATCTGCTTCCCACTCCGCGTCCTGCTCTCATTCATCATAATACTGATTAGGGTTTCCCGTTGGGCAGCTTCCTCCCTTCGATTTGAGACTTTATATGTATCTAATTCATAAATTTTTAATTACCCAAAAAGCACTGCTTATGTTGGGTATTCATGCATTCTTGGGCAGCATAAAAAGGAACACGAGACATGTTGAGTACTGGTTTGGAGTTGCCTGCCCCTCCCACTTCCGGGTCTAAACTCGGACGAGAGAGGAGAGGAGAGAAGAGGAGAGGAGAGAGGGGGCTTCCGGAAGATTATCCCATGGGCGTGTGCATACACGTACTGCAATGTTAGAGGACCAAGGGGAATGAAGAGAGAAAGGGAGAGAGAGAGAGAAGAAGAAGAGGGCGATAATATTAGGGAGACGGAGAGACAGCATAAAGGGGAAGAGGGCGAGGTGAAGTGAGTGTGGGAGAGAGAACGGCCGAGATAAGTGAAGAGAGTCAGTGAGAAGGCAGGAGAGAGAAAGAGAGAGAGAGAGAGACAGATAGATAGACAAACAGAGAGAGCAAGAGGCAGACAAACAGACACGAGTTATCGCGCTGCAAACACCAGGACACGATGTATTTGCGTCCGTCGCAGTGAATCTTTTATCTGTTGCCGATACCGATATGGGTAGCAAAAGACTAGTGTCTAGAGAATGCCCCTAGTCTGTTTCTCTCCTCTCACGCTCTCTCTCTCTCTGTCTCTCTTTCTGTCTCTCTCTCTACTGCGCCTTTCTCTATAGACCATTCCTTTTTTAATGGAGTACATTAGTCTCTCTTGGCATTGCCTTTGTGCAAATATGCTTCGCAACATACGAAAGGGGGTGGGACGAGGTAGGTGGTGGATGGCGAAGAGAGCATTACGAAATGAGAGGTGGCATAGAGATCCCAGAGAATAGAGAGAGTTTGTGAAGAGGGTGACAGAGAAAGAGAGAGGGAAACAATGGAGATGAATTGGCTTGTGTGCGAGTGCGAGTGATTGAGAAGGGGCTGAAAGGGGGCGCGTAAGGCGAGAGAATTCAAATCGTCTCATAAATCACGAGAAAGGAGCGGCGGGGATAGAGAGAGAGAGAGAGAGAGAGTAGAGAAGAAAGAGAGAAGACTGAGAAGAGAAACGGAAGGGTACGAGAGTGCTCGAAATGCAAACGATTTGGGGGTGTGCAATCATCTTATTGCAAGACATCAGTGAGCGTTCCACAAAACGGAGTCCACGAGAGAGAACTGTCCAGGTGGAGGAGTGAGAGAGAGAGAGAGAGAGAGAGAAGGAGAGAGAGAGAGAATTCAGGCAGAGTACGACAGAGGAAGCGTAAGCGAGGGAAAGAGAGAGAGAGAGAGAGGGCCAGAGAGAAAGACAGGCAGAGGAGACATGAAAAATGGGGAAGGTGGCGTGAAAGACCCACTAAAGACAACAACATTTCATACTTTTTTTAAAAATACATTCCATCCACACAATTTCTGGCGAAAGAAGGAAGAAAAGAAAGAAAGTTGGGTGACAAAGAATAAATGTGAAGAAAAGGCAATGACTACAAAATCGTTCGTTAGGAGAAATAAAAATTCAATTTCTTTCCGTGTTTCGGACCAAAATGCCAACTCAGACCAAAGAGGCTCAGAATTTTTTGCTAGCTCCCAGTCAAAAAAATATCATAAGTACAGATCAAGCAGCAGGAAGTTGCGTTCTAGGCGCAAAATGCTACAATGAAAAAGTATGAGAGAGCAGAAAGAGAAAGAGAGAGAGAGAGAGAGAGAGAGAAAGAGAGAGAGAGAGAGAGAGAACAGTTAGGGGGAGAGAGAGAGAGAGATAGACGGGAAGAAAAAGGAAACATGTTCAAGAAGATTTGCACTTTGGCAGCTGACAGAGTGGTACGAGAGGAAAAGAGATAGGGGGTGAAAGCGGGTCGTGGCTACCACCTATTCTCCTCCTTCTGGTCTCGCTCTCTCTCTCTCTCTCTCTCTTCTCTCGCTCTCTCTCGCTCTCATCTCTCGCTCTCTCTCGCTCTCTCTCTCTTCTCTCGCTCTCTCTCGCTCTCGGTCTCTCCTCGATCTTGTCATCTTTTGTCATTCGCTAGTTAGCCCAGCCAGCTTTCGTGAGCGTATCTCGGCCGAGAATGAAGAGTGCGAGAGAGAGAGAGAGAGAGAAAGAGAGAGAGAGAGAGAGCGATGAGTGAGAGAGAGAGAGAGTGAAAGCGATGAGTGAGAGAGAATGAGAGAGAGCGAACGAGTGAGAGATAGGATGAGAGAGAGAGAGAGAGAGAGAAATTGGGGGGAGGAGGGAAGAAGGAAGGAAGAAAGAATGAGAACGACACCAGCCGGCGCTGCAATATGGCGGAAGAGCGAAGAGATGTTTGGGAGGAGTGATGGGGCTGAGAGATAGCCCGAGATGATCGGAGGGGACTAGGGAGGGAAGAGAGAGAGAGAGAGAGAGTGAGGGAATCAGAGAAAGAAAGAGGAAAGCAAAGGCAGGAACGTGACGCTACTGCTGCTGCGGCGAGTGTGTAAACAATCACGGGATGGCGTTTCATTAGAGCATCCAATGGTCGTGTTCGCATAGAAAAGTAGCAGCTTTGCACAAGCTTGAGAGGGGGAGGGGAGAGGAGCTAGACTAGGGAGAGCGGGAGGGAGAGAGAGAGAGCGAGAGAGAGACAGAGAGAACGAGAGAGAGACAGAGACGGAGGGAGAGAGAGATAGAAGGAGAGAGAGAGACAGAGACGGAGGGAGAGAGAGAGAGAAGGAGAGAGAGAGAAAGAGACAGAGACGGAGGGAGAGAGAGAGAGAGTGAGAGAGAGAGAAAGAGAGAAAGAGAGAGAGAGAGAGAGAGAGAGAGAGAGAGAGAGAGAAGAGAACAATTGAGTTTGTCTCGGTACATTGTACCTGTTCAATCGCGCGATGATGTGCCCAAAGAACTCGTCTCAATAAGAAGAGTGTTAATGAGCCATAAATTTGTTCCACCTAACTTGGGGGGTGCCTAATTGTAAGGTGTGTGTGAATGTTGTGAAAACAATGTGCTTTTATTGGACAACGCCCGGCTGCGGGGCCTTGGGAAGTCGGGCCTGCCGTTAAAATAGCGGCGATTCTAATCTAATTTTTCTTTCTCTTTCTGTATGTAATACACCGTTTCAAGCGAACATTTTGCTCTTTCATTTGACATTTCTTCGTTTAAAAAAGGGGAGGTGTGGAAGAGAGAGAGAGAGAGAGAGAGAGAGAGAGAGAAGAGAGAGAAAGAGAGAGAGAGAGAGGCAGAAAGAGACATAGAGAAAGAGAGAGAAATAACACTGTTCGCTAGAGTCAAGTGTCCTCCTCCTTCTCATTAATCCATGCTTGAATGGCTACTTCAAAGAAATCAAGTGCTTGCGTGTGCGCGTATAAAGAACTAACTGGCCTATAAAAAGCTAAAGAAGAAACCGACGGAAGACGATGAAGAACAAGAATAAGAACGCTCTCTCATAAACGATGTTCACTCGGTAGCTCAACCCGACAGATACTTATCTACGCTCAAGGTGTTCTTATATGGTTAGCGCGCAAGTCAAACTCCTGTAACTGCGATGTAACATCTTGAAAGTTGATCGAGCTTATAATTAGTTAAGGGGTTTATTAAGCTAATATTTAAGGAGCGGATTGAGCTTATAATTAATTAAGGAGATTTTGACAAAGTCTATGGTGTACTTCTCTGTTTTGCTTATCGTCGGCTAGAACCTTATAGCTTGACATGAAAATGACATGGGAACCCGGGCCGAGGCTGGGGGGGGCGGATAATACGAGAGAAAGTTAGGAGGAGGGCTGGAGAAAAAAAAAGTAAGAAAATGAAGAGAGCCCGCTGACGACCCGGGGATTACAGGGGAAAGCTGAAACGAAATGGAAGGGAGAGGGAGAGAGAGAGGGAGGGAGAAAGAGAAAGAGAGATAAGAGAGAGAGAGAGAGAGCCAAGGCAGCAGCCAGCATACGGACAAAAACACCAACAAAAGCCAATGTGTCTGCCTGCACATGCCGGAGAGAATGTATGCAATGTTGGGGTGCATAGAAAGAGAAAGAGAAAGAGAAAGAGAAAGAGAAAGAGAAAGAGAAAGAGAAAGAAAGAGAAAGAGAAAGAGAGAGAGAGAGAGAGAGAGAGAGAGAGAAAGCGAGTAATAATAGAACACATCGCAACTGGAGAAGTGAAGACAAGTGTAGTGGTGCGATTACAGCCCGTTCTCCGTTCTTCTGAGTGTGTTTGGCAGATGATTTTGTCACGAGAGGAGTAGACGATATGTGGTTGAGTGGCAGGGGCGCGAGTGAGAGTGTGTGTGTGAGAGAGAGAGAGAGAGAGAAAAGAAAGAGAGAGAGAGAGAAAGAGAGAGAGCGAGAAATGGAGAGCGAGAGAGAAAGATAGAAAGAAATGAGAGAGAGAGAGAGAGAGAGAGAGAGAGAGAGCAAAGATGTTCAATGGACAACGAGTAGCACTGACATGGTGCGGTCCGTGCGAGATAAACAGATTATCTAGACACAGCTAGTAGATAAAATGCGGGCGGCGCCGGAACAACAAGCAGTGGAGAAAGGCGCTTTCGCTCTCTCTCTCTCTCTCTCTCTCTCTCTCTCTTTCACCATCCCTCCCTTTCTCTCTCTATCTCTCTCTCTCTGTCTCTCTCTTTCTCTCTGTCCCGGTTATATTACCCAGCATAGCAATAAGCGTACACTACTCACTCTTCGCAACCAATCATAGCTAATGCGAAGAGTCAGCCTCAGATAAGTTGATAAGGGGAATTAAGCAAAGATAGTTCGTCTTTCCACGTAATAAAGTGGAGAGAGAGAGAGAGAAAGAGAGAGAAAGAGAGAATGAGAGAGAGGGTAAGAGAGCGAGTATGAGAAAAAACCTTCCCATTCTCGAATCAATCAAGAAACCCCAGGAAGTAATACTATCCAGCTAATAACATACGTCGCTTCCTTGCAACGATAGAAGGCACACTGCTACAGCAAATCTTATCTAATCAGTAAACTAATCAGTAATCTAATCAGTAAACAAATTCCCCGTCATTTATCCTTTTTTGCAAGCTCAAAACACTCGCGAAATCGTGCCCGAAATATCTCTGTGCAAAATGTTAATCCCGTTATAAGAAGAAGGAATTGCGCTTGCGTATGCGAAATGAACAACTTGTTTGTTCGTCTCCAAACTATCATCAATGCTGTCAACGAAGGCACTCGCAAAGTAGAATAAAAATTAAGGCTACAGAAAGGGAAAAAAAGATACGTTTTTAGCCTTGATTAAACGTTTCGAATCTTTCAGTTTTCTCCTCATAACATGTTTTCTGAATCCGTGAATTACGTTTTCCCAAAGAACAGATAGGAGCCATGTGTGTGGCATAAAAAAAAATGCTAACACCTCTCAAACAAGTCTTGAACAACAATAACAATAACAACAAAAAAACATGTACTTTTGCTTGCTCTTGTTTTACACATCATCTCAAATCTGTTTTCTGTTTTCTGGTTTCGCCCTCCTAAGCCCCGCCCCTTGTCAAGCCCCACCCCTTTTCAATTCGCCACACACTTGTCGGCACGTTTTCGTCACGGCCGCCCACTAATTGATGAGGTGTCCAAAGATTACACATTCCTTGACGTCTCCCGGCTTCGTTCATTCCATATGTTATCCGGGATCGCTTTCTCTCTTTATCTCTCTCTCTCTCTCTCTCTCTCTCTCTCTCTCTCTCCCTCGCTCTCCTCTCTCTCTCCACTGGCCGGGCTTTGGCACGCTTGACAAGGGTAAGCGGCAGCTGATGACCTTCTGCTTCTCTCTCTCGGTCTCTCTCTCTCTCTCTCTCTAGCTTAGCGCGTTCCCTCCTCCCACTCTTAGACCCCACTAGATACAATCCTCCTCCTCTCTCTCTGTCCTCTTGCCCTCTTCATTGCTCCTCCTTTTGTATGCGCGCTACGGGTGGATGGACAATGTTGCCGCCATTCCCCGCTTCTTCCTCCTCCCATTCTCTTTCTCGTCAATCACGCCTTCCCTCTTACTTTTTCCCACCTCTGCGTCTGTCTCCTTCTCGGGTTCTCTCTAGCGCTCTCTCTCTCTCTCTCTCTCTCTCTCTCTCTCTCTTTCTCTCTCTCTTTCTCTCCCTCTCTCTCTCTCTCTTTCTCCCTCTCCAAGGTGCCCCTCAATTTGACTGGTCATTGAGCGCACCACACAAGCACAGCAGAGCAGCGGGTGAAACAGAGCAACTATGGGAGGAGCGGAGGAGAGAGAGAGAGGCAGAGAGAGAGAGAGAGAATGCGCCCTCTAGATTCATGTCTCTTTCATCTACAATCGCTCTTAGCCTCTCTCTCTTCCTCTCTCTCTCTCTCTCTCTCTCGCTCCCTTATAATTGCACCCTTCGGTCTCATACCAGGATGGCTGGCCATTTGGCAATTCTAACTCCATTACCACTCTCTCTATCTCTCTCCCTCTCTCTCTCCCTCTCTCTCTCATCATTCCTTCTCTCCTCCTAGACATGACAGAATGAATAATGTTCAATATCAAGGGCGCATCCTAAGAGGTGCGCGCGTAAAATCCGTTAAATGCAACTGAAAATCCGTCAAAAGAAAGCTTGTCAAATGAGAAAAATTCGTCGAAAGAAAATGAGCTAATCCGGATTCTATTCTACTTTCCTTTTGGTTATCGCGTAAGGATAATAGCGGCTTGGTCGAGATCTGAATCTAAAAAAATAGGAAAAAAAGATAAAAGAGTCGCGCAGGGGACACAAACATGAATTACGCTCTTTCTCTCTCTCTCTCTCTCTCTCTCTCTTGCACACTCTCATTTCCCCGTGGGATAACCTTTCTATTAAAGGAGAAGTCCTTTCTGCAGCCATTGATAAAGCGGGGAGAGAGAGAGCGAGAATGAGAGAGAGAGAGAGAGAGAGAGAGAGAGAGAGAGAGAGCGAAAGAGAAAAGAGCGACCACGTTGCAGTGGACAGGAGAGGAAACGAAATCTCCCTTTCAAACTACGTTTTATAGCACGTCGTTAGTAACATGATGAGAAAGGGTGAACGGACGGCAGAAACTGAGAGGGGATAGATGGAAATAAAGAACAAGAGAGACAGAGAGAGAGAGAGAGAGAGAGAGAGAGAGAGAGAGAGAGAAAGAGTCTGTAAGGTAGACAAAAGAGCAGCTTCTCATCTTCCATGTATGCGGAATTCAAGAGTACTGAAAGAAATAAAATGACACGTAAACAGTGCTGACAGAGGAAGAGATGAGCGAGAGAGAATGAGAGAAAGAGAGTGAGGGAGAGAATGAGAGAGATAAGAGAGATAGAGAGAAAGAAGAAGAGATGAGAATGAGAAAAGAGTGCACGTCCACTTTTTTTCCTCATCAACCAAGAAGGCAACGCGATAAGGAACGCTCTCGAATAAGGACGAAGAGGAGACGACGGGAAGAAAAAAAAGAGAAGAGCGAGGTAGAGTGTGACAGATAGATAGAGAAGATAGAGAGAGAGAGATAACGAGAGAGAGAGAGAGAGATAACGAGAGAGAGAGAGAGCGAGAGATAACTAGAGAGAGCGAGAGAGACAGAGAGAAACAAAACGTGACGAGAAGAGGACGGAAAGGCCAGCGCGCTGTCTAGGATGTATCGAGGGTTCGACAGGGTGGGTAGGGGTACTCTTACCAAGTTCATGCACAAAAATCGGCAACAAAATAGAAATTGCTTGAATCAAACTCCGAAATTAAGATGAACAAATAGAAAATAGTTTGCAGTTATCAACAACAAAAATAAATAAAATAAAAAAGAAATGGAAATACAGCAAATACACTCTCAAGGTCTACTGATTTAGAGTACAAATATACCTCACTTAAATTAAAATGCCCCTCGCTTCAAAGATTTCTGCTGAAGGGTCCCATAGTGAAAGTCGCAGGAAGTTGGGGGGGGGGTACATAACAGCTTCTTTTTGCCTTAATATATCGGGTTACACAATTCATCGGGAGGTCCTCTTCAGTTTTAACAAAAGTCTATATTCCAGGATCCTCAAAAGTGAGGCCTATATTTAGAATGAATATCTTATGGTTAGAAAAAAAAAGCATAAAAAAAGTCTATATAGGATCATGGATTGACAAACTACATAAGCAATGAGGAAATTGCTTTTGTCTATCACTTGATTTCTCGGAACTCTTCCAGTAGTTGTTCTTTCATCCTCTGTCCCTCTCTCTTTCTCTCTCTCTCTTCTCTCTCTCAATCTCTCTCTCTCTTCTCTCTCTCTCAATCTCTCTCTCTCTTTTACTCTCTCTCTCTCTCTCTCTCTCTCTCTCTCTCTCTCATCCAGCTGTTCCTCCTGTCTGTGGTCTGCTTGTCATCAGACCATGGCACCCAAGCTGCTGGGGCTTTTCCGAGAGCAAACAAAACCCTATGGGAGATCATACAAGCAGAGCGAGAGACCAAACCAAACAAGAGAGAGAGAGAGAGAGAGAAGGAGAGAGAGGAGATAGGGAGAGAGTGAGAGAGAGAAACATAGAGAGAGAGAGGGAATGATAGAGAGAGAGAGAGAGAGAGAGATAGAGATAGAGAGATAGAGAGAGAGAACCCAGAATTGAAATAGACGCAAAAAACACCCGCCTGCTTGCATGACAGCTTAAGATGTGCGCGGGAAAAAACACAGAACAGCATCCGAGGTCAGGCGGCTTTTCAAATTGGCTCGTACCGTGGAATGTCCCGATGTTGCGTGTAAGAAAGGTCTATGAGGGCGGCAGCGAGAGAGAGGCAGGGAGAGAGAGGCAGGGAGAGAGAGGGCGAGAAAGAGAGAGAGAGAGAGGAGAGAAAGAAAGAGAGAAAGAAAGAAAGAGAAAGAGAGAGAGGGTGCTATTAGTCAAGCAAGAGACAGCCGGGGCCCTCTGCAGAAATGCCTGAACACACCGGGAGATGGACGGGGGCTGTGCAGGCTCAAATGAACTAGCCCGCTAACTGGATTCGGACCCGCGCGCAAAGCAGGGAACGAAGCTGTGAAGTAAGAAGGGAGAGAGGATGCGCGCGAGGTGGGATGCAAAATGGCGAGTAAGAATGCGAATATAATAGTTACTGGGGGTTGAGGAGAGTATTTGGTTCCAAAGCTGAATAGTAGTGCACTTGATAAGAGAGATAAAGAGAGAGAGAGAGAGAGAGAGAGACAGGGAGAAACAGGGAATAAAAGCGAGAGGGAGGGAGAGCCAAGGGAGAGAGAGAGAGAGAGAGGACGAGAAATTGAGAGAGAGAGAGAGAGGACGAAAAAGGGAGAGAGAGAGAAGCAAATAAGTAACATCCAGTGCTTATGATTACATGGCAAAAAAAAAGCAGCAGCCTGCATTTGGAAACAAGTCTAATTAGTCGGTCGCCTACAGAAATGAGGTTTTTGGTTGAATGAGAGATAACAAGCTGCAATAATACGGTACAAATTTGTTGACAATTGTCTGATAATGCAATTATCCGGATTAGTAAAAGATGTTTCAGTATATAGACACGTCCGCAATTTCTTCACATAATAAGAATACAAATATTCTTTTACATAAAATTTTTTCTCCTTCTTCACTCACTTCCTGCTATACAGAAGAGCATCAATTGGCTGAAGCAAAAAAAAAAATAGAATGCCACAATTGTTCAGCACTCTTTCTTTCAAATTTTCCCGCGGCTTCACAAAAAAAAAGATCCAGGACTAGAATTCAAAATTAGCACCATCCTTTCACAATGGCGACGTCAGCATGCGAGAATGGATGGGTTTAGCGAGCACCGCGTTATATACAAGGCCAGAGAGTGCAAGCTCCGTACAGGAAATGAAGAAAAAAATGAATGAAGTGCGAAAGTTCAGTTAATTAAATTAACTGATTAACTAATAAACTGCGAGAAGGGAAACATTGATAGAGAGGCTATGAGGAACAGGTGTGAGTGAAAAGGGCATTGTTGCGTGGGAGTTATGGTGCGTGCACATTTTGTAATAGGCAGAAAAGTGATTGTAGAAAAAAATTGAACACAAAAGGAACAAGTGCGAATGAGTTGGAGAGAGAGAGAGAGAGTGAGAGAGGCAGAGAGAGAAAGAGAGAGAGAGAGAGAGTGAGAGACTCGTCAGAGTCTTTCACACTCAACATGGAAGAGGAAGTCTAGAAAACGATACATGGTGGGCCTCTGACCTCTTCTCTCTTCAATAGGCTTTTGAGATGACGGCCAAAGTCGCTATGGGTAGTGGTGTATAGGCTTTGGAGAGAGTGCGAGACCTGACGAGAGAGAGAGATGCAGAGAAAGAGAGAGAGAGAGAGAGAGAGAGAGAGAGAGAGAGAGAGAAGAGAGAGACTCGCATGAATAGCAGCTCTCTTCGAGTGGTTCGGCGACCAGTGAGAGAGAGATTAAATGTGAGGGGGCAGCACAGGGAGATGCGGGATCAAAGGCGAGAGGGGTGCAGCAGGGGCAGAGAGAGATGGGCGGACACGACCGGGTGAGGAAATAACAGGAGAGAAGAGTGAGTGTGAGAGAGAGAGGAGTTCAAAGATTGCGCATAAAGTGATTAAACTAAAGTACACGTGTGAGAGGAGAGAGAGAGAGAGAGAGAGAGAGAGAGAGAGAGAAGAGAGAGAGAGAGAGAGAGAGAGAGAGAGAGAGAGAGAAACAGAATGATAAAGTTCACTCGTTCAGAAACTAATATGCTTATTCGTTATACGTATAATGTCTCCGACGGCAAATAAGGCTTCAAAATGTGACTACTTGTTGAAAGTCACATAAGCTGCGTCCAATGTTGCAAGTGTTCCTGGGGAATGGGAAATAGAAAGGAAGCGAGAGAGAGAGAGAGAGTGAGAGTGAAAGAGAGAGAGAAGAAAATGTCGAGAGAGAGTCAATGGGACAGCTTGCTAACGGAACTATGACATAAATACATTGAAAGGGTGAACGATGACGGGGCAGAGAATGAAGAGAGAGAGAGAGAGAGAGAAAAAGAGAGAACCAGAGAGAGTCAGATAGACAGAGAGAGAGAGATAAAGAGACAGAGATAGGATGAGAAAGGTGAAACCAGGGCCTTCTCGCCTAACCCGCGTGCCATCTCATATGTCAACACACCGTAAGGAGAGCAGGGAGTGGCTCCTGGGAGAGGAAGAGAGATAGAGATATAGAGAGAGCGAGAGAGAGAGAGAGAGAGAGAGAGAGAGAGAGAAAGAGAGAGATAGCCCAGTCAGGGGGCCAGCGGGAGAAAGGAAGGAGAAGGAAGTGGTGAGAGGGTAGCGCGGTCAAGCGTCGTAGAATGAAATCGCTGTGTGAGAGAGTGTGATGAACTGAGAGAGTCTACCAGAGACGAGTGGGATGATGCGAACTGACCATGGAGATCAATGGAGAAATCGAGGAGGTCAGGCGGGCGAGAGAGATAGAGGGATGGAGAGAGAGCGAGAAAGTGAGAGAGAGGGTGAGAGAGAGAGAGAGACCGATAAGCTCTCTTCCACTTTCATCGCGTGCTTTGGAAAACGTGATTGTGAATGGGTGAAGATATAAAGGGAAGCACAAGAAGGATGGCTTTGCAAGCTATTTACACATACTCTCACACTCACACACAATGAGTGGCGCACTTTGAAACCAGCCAGACAAAAGGCTAAAAAGGAGTCTATTTTCAAGCATATCAGTTCATATCCCACATCCCCGTCAAGCGTCACTGCAGAGCCTTCCTAATTAATGTACACACAGAGAAGCATGATGCGAGGTGTAAAACCCTATTTATAAAGTGTCGTAGCCGTTTTAATAGCGATTACAAAGGGTTGATAGGTTCAGAGTGCGCTTTTAACAAGTACCGTTTATTCGAAAGATGAATAAAGTTATTTAAAAAAAAGAAAAGAATTGTGACCGGGCCCAATCTTTGGAACCTTTCCAGCTCTGGCAACTGATAAGCACTGATGCGATATGACCGCCTAAACGTCCAGGTATCCTATGTGCAACGTTGTCAATTGGCCCTCTTCCCTCTCTTTCTCTCTCTTTCCTCTCTTCCGGTCCCTCTCTCTCTCTCTCTCTCTCTCTCTTTCTCTCTCACTCCCTCGTTCTCTCACTCTTCCGACCCCTGACGACATTGTGTAGCGTATCAGGTAGCCATGTGAATAACATCTGCAGCGGGCGATTAAAGGAGACAAAAGAAAGTTCTTTTCTCTTTTACTGCTGGCCAGCTTTTAGTAATCATACGAAGATAACAAGTAGCGTGGTGTGCATAAGTTATGATGCCCTAAAGCAAAGTACATCTTCCTAGTACTTTATAACCTCTACTTAGACTCGTCACGTGACGTCACCATTCCTATCGTTAACAAAGTACATAACATGTAGCGCAGGAGTTGACTTCCGAGTTATAGTTATGATGTGCTTATATAGCTTAATCTCAAGAATATGCTGTGTATATTCGCCGGATCGTGGGCTACGAATTACGACATTTTTTTCTGCTTCTTTTGCATAAGCCCTGCCTGATGCATATTAAAAGCTTTATCCCTGCATAATCGCCTTTTCCCCTATATAAAAGCGGCTTGCGACAGCATTTTGCTTGCTTGCTCCCTCTCTCTGCTTGAACATATCGCTGCCGTAATTCTCCGCTTTTTCGACGCGAGACATATTTTCCCAGATTTTCCCAGAATATCCCCCTCCCCTAGAATATAGCATCACACCTCGCTTACAATTACAATTACCATAACACAACAAAATACAAACCTATATAACAAAGTATAGCATCTACCTAGAATTACTAGTAACCTCTCGGAACCAAAGAATGTCCTTGAGTTCAACCACAACCACATATACTCGCGTTTTAACTTCTAATTCTGATTATGACTTCCGGCACCTAGACTAAAATCATGAATGAAATCACGTTGCCCAAGCTTGAGAAAAACATATGCGACACATTCTCATAATTTGCCATGAGGCGGGTGTGGAAATGGCGAGATATCCGACTAAATTTTCTCATGCTGCAACGAATAACTTGGGGCCTTCTATATTTAGTTAGTTGTTTCTCCCTACCTCGCTACCTATTTAGTTAGTTATTTATTTTCACCGCCTTCTGTCATATTTAGTTATTCTCATCACTTGGCTTCAATTACTTCTTTTCACCACAGTCTCATCAAGTGGGGGGATGTATGCCCCCTCCCCTCTATCAGGGTGTTCTTTCTTCCTTTCACTCACTACATATACGCAAACACGGCTAAAGGAAACGAGTTCCCGCACGACAAACAAGTCGCAATGTTTAAAGAATGAAGAGCGTCTGTTCTCTCTCCTCTCTCTCTTTCTCTCTCTCTCTATCTCTGTCTGTCTCTCTCGTTCAATCAATAAATTTCTTTTCCTGGTTATCTCTTCTCTCTCTCTCTTTCTCTCTCTCTCTCTTTCTCTCTCTCTCTCTCTCTCTCTCTCTTCGCTCTTCCTCATTGTCAGACTCTCTTCCTCCGACCTCTCTCTCTCTCTCTCTCTCTCTCTCTCTCTTTATCTCTTCTCTTGTTTCTCCTCTCTCTCTCTCTCTCTCTCCCTCTCTCTCTCCTATCCTCTCAATTCTCAGTGCACACGTGCAAACAAGCAGAGAAAGTGCGAGCCGACTGAGAGCGGGAAGAGGGATGAGGGAGAAAAAAGAGAAGAAAAAAGAAGAAGAAAGGGGTTAGTCCAGGCTGTCTCGGGTGGTCTATGCACCTGTTGTTTAGGGGGGTCGGTACCGGGGGTGGTACCGGAACCGACCCCAAGTGTCCACCCGGGACGGGACCCCGGCAGTCGGGATCCTGACATTCAGGGGACCATAGTGATGGTCGCAAAAAGGTGTCGTCAACTTTTATAACATTCCTAGAAGACGAATAAACGGATTGCGATATCGAACGACTTTGTTTGTGGCAGGGTGGACATAGAGACAGTCAGGGAGAGAGAGTGAGTGAGAGAGAAACAGACAAGCAGAGAAGAATTCTGCAAAAAAACGTAACTAATAAAAGTGCCCTTCCCTAATCATCACCTCCCAAGATGGCATTAATTCTAACATTCCTTTACGTCAGCAGCAGAGCTTCATCTGCATCATTTCGTGTGAAATCCACATATATCCTGGATAATCTCCTGGCAAGCATCTCTCTCTCTCTCTCTCTAATTCTCTCTCTCTCTAATCTGAATCCTAATACGAACGAAAAAGCCTGTATGTAAATGACATCGATTAAATGAAATGAATTGCCTGTAATTTAAATATGAGTGAGAGAGCGAGCGAGAGAGAGAGAGAGAGAGACAACCAGACAGCTAGAGAACTCTGATAACAAGTGCTTCCTGACACCTACTGCTACCCAAGTATTTACAACCATGAATCAGGGCTAACACCCCCTTGTCATAGCTGGCTGGATATCATGGTGTACGGATTGTGGAGCTGGCGCGGCTTACCATAATCCTTCCCGCTACTTGTTCTCAATGAGCTGTGGGAGTGTGTCTGGAGAGAGAGAGAGAGTGAGAGAGAGAGAAGAGAGAGTGCATGCAGAGAAGGCAGAGAAAATTCTGGGTGGCACAGAATGAGTGATGGGGATTGTGAGGCGCAATAAGTCATCATCGGAGCAAATAGTCCTTGTCGGACTCACACAACACTGCCGAGTAAACATTACATTTCTTTGAGAGGGCTGTTGGGGGGGGGGGTGCACTCCCTGTTCTCGCCTGCTTCTCTCTCTCTCTCTCTTCACAATCTGTATTGCTACCTATTTGGGGGGGGGGAGGGGGAGTCTATGGCCCTCGCCCTCTGCTGGAGGCGTATGAAAGTGGGGGGGGGGGAGTTAGTCAGTTATTTGACTAGTAACACATACATACGTACACTCACACACGTGTGTACATAACAGGGGGTAGGTATTTGCGAGCCAGGCGGGCCAGGCATATGCACAGTCAATCAGCCGGGCTAGGAGCGGCGAACAAGTGTGCTGCAGCGAAACAGAGAGATAGAGAGAGACCTAGAGGGCAGAGAGATGGTGAGAGAGAGAGAAACCGAGAGAGAGAGAGAGAGAGAGAGATACGAAGAGGACACATCAAAGATAAAGGAGAAGGGAATGTGTCGCCATCATTCTCTTTCTCTCTGGATGAACATGCTTGACGTTGAAAGCATAGAAGATGAGAGAGATCTCAGGGACTAAATAAGATATAGAGAGAGTGCGAGAGATAGCGAGAGAAATATAGAGAGAAGCAGAAAAAAGAGTAAGAGGAGCAGAGTGGGAAAGGGAAGAAAACAAATACGATTAAAATACACTTTATCTAAACAAAAAACCGAGTGAATCCTATAGATAAGAAGTAAATAAAGGCAAAAATCACGTTTGTCAGGGGAATTAAGAAATATTGACCAAGCATTGTTCAAAGGAAATGGGGGTACTACAGAAAAAAACAAGTGGAGAGAAGGCGGGAAGACAAGTGATAACTAATGCTCACTCTAGCTTCCTGCTTCTGATTTCATATCTCTGTCCCCCTCTCTCTTCAGTGATCTCTATCTCTCTCTCACTCTCTCTCTCTCTCTTCCCTGATCTTTCCCCTTCTCTCTCTCTCTCTCTCTCTCTCTCTCTTTTATAGTATACTAGTACGCGTTACGTCTGAAAGTATGGGCGCGAACGACTATCTACGACAGGCGCCATATTACACTCTCTACACACACAAAGTGGGACGCTCTCGCTATTACGCGGCGTAAAAGCAGATAGGAAACAAGGAAGGGGATTATCGAGAGGGGGAACAAAAGAGCAAGAAGAAAAACGGGTTCCGCCAAAAAAAAACTAGGAAACAATAGATAAGACTAAAAGAGAGAACATAAATATACTTTCTTTTATCATCAACATGAGATTTAAAAAAAGAAATTGAAACATACTCTTCCAACGAGCATGCAACTTATTATTAAACAGTGATATAGTAAGTATATAGACCAGGAACTCTTGAAGCTTGGAGATCAATTGAAGTAGAACGACAAGAGACAAAAGAATGAAAACATTCAGTTAAAGGGAGAAGAATGAAAAGGGATAACTAGTATAAAAGGAGCAATTGTTAATCATTTCTTTTGTCTTTATCGTGTTCTTTATCATACATTGTACACCCTTTGAATAGGAAGTAAGTGAAGCCTATTAATTACAAAATATTATTTGAAAAAAATCTTATGCAACTAATACGCGCTCAATTCGCTACTTTCTTGGATTTCAACCACTTTTTGCACAAGTTGACGCTACGAATCAGTAAGAGAAGAAGACTAGTATCAAGTTACAGAAAGAGTAACTGGATCTCTCTCCCTCTCTCACGTTCTCGCTCTCTCTCTACTTTATCTCTCTCTCCCTCGTTCCCTCTCTCCCTCCCTCCTTGTCACTCTCCCTTCCTCTCTCTCTCTCTCTCTCTCTCTCCTCTTTCCGCACTTCCCACTCCTCCCATCACATTATGAAGTCGCGAAATCCGCTTAACCTGGTAGCCCTCCTATGCGTACACTTATGAAAGCCTGTAGTAGAAGCAAGAACATAATCATAATAATAACACGTGATTATATTTACCGTGGATGGCTTTCAAGGAGTACAAAACTTAACCGTAATCTATTTATTTTCTATTTACTGGTTCGATTTAAAGGAGCACAAAACAAAACTCATCCTTCATCTATTTGATTAGTTCTGCTGACCAATGAAGTCGGTGTCTCACTATATCATATGCGCTCTTTCGCCCCCTGTGTTAGGGGGAGAAAGGCGCGAGTTCAAAAGTGAGGTCTCCTTTAATGAAATTAACTTAAATTATAATGTCATAATAATAATAGTAATAATAAGCTCAAAAATCATCATCTTTTTATAAAGTATAATTAATGAAGTAATTAGCACTTCTCTTCTCTGCTAATGGTTATCATGTTAGAGAGAGAGAGATGGCTAAGCTAATTCCTTTAAAGGAAAGCTCCTTACTTCCTTCCTTTTTTCTTCTTCTTCTTCTTCTTCTCCTCATCCCCGCTCAGCTCGGTACACGCGTGCAAACCCAATTTGCAACAATCATCGGCTTGGGCAGAGAGAGAGAGAGAGAGAGAGAGAGAGAGAGAGAGAGAGAGAGAGAGAGAGAGAGAGAGAGAGAGAGAGAAGGGATATATGTTCACTAGAGCGGAAGGAAAGCGGTGAAATGAGTGGGACGGGTGGATTGAGTAAGATGAGATAGGCAGAAAGAAGAAGAGAAGACAGAGAGAGAGAGAG
Source organism: Allodiplogaster sudhausi (assembly GCA_945643635.1). NCBI lineage: Eukaryota > Metazoa > Nematoda > Chromadorea > Rhabditida > Diplogasteridae > Allodiplogaster > Allodiplogaster sudhausi. Next base: position 2,686,425 of record CALZFC010000029.1, read on the forward strand.
AGAGAGAGAGAGAGAGAAAGAGAGAGAGAGAGAAAGAGAGAGAGAGAGAGTAGAGAGAGAGTAAGGAAGGAGACCATGGAACAATTGGGAAGGAGCACGGAAGGGCGGCGACGGGCATGAGATATGCTGAAAGAGAGAGAGAGTGAGAGTGAGAGAGTGAGAGAGAGAGAGAGAGAGAGAACATAGCACAGCCAGCAGACTTGGCCGTTCAACGCTGCTCGACGACTGCACAAACAAGGAGGATTTCCTGCTCTCTCTCTGTCTCACTGTCTGTCTGTCTGTCTATCTGTCTCTCTCTCTCTTTAAATCTCTGAATCTTTGTCTCGGATAAAAGAAGCTGGGGAAAAAAGCGGGGACCGTTGGCACAGGTGGCCGGGGTAAGCGTAACAACAGCTGAGAATATTCACACTATGCAATGGGCGGATAAAGCGATGCTTTTGTGACAAAATGAAATGTTCGTCGTCAGTGAAATATGCGGAAGCGAAAGTTAGGAAGAGAGAGACAAAGAGAGAGATAGAGAGAGAGAGAGAAAGAGAGGGAAGGAGGGAGAGAGAGAGAAGGAGAGAGAGAGGGATAGAGATAGAGAGAGATGGATAAAGACAGAGCCAATAAGGAATACAGATGTGCTTAGCATTCCAGTGTGCATTTTGTGCTCCGGATAAGCGGATTTGATATTGGTCCGGATCTCTCTCTCTCTCTCTCTCTCTCTCTCTCTCTCTCTTATCTATCTGCGTGAATGTTTCCATGGCAAGATATAAGTCCATGACTCGCTTAGACCACATCGTCAATTGGTCTAAAATTATAAATATAATCCGCATGAAGAGAAAGAAGGAGAAACATCAAGCAAAAAAAAGTTAAATTGTGCACGATTTCGATTTCTTTCATCTTGTTCTTCTTTGATGTTCATTTTGTAAGTAAAACTCATTATAGTCAGACCAAAACAATCTATTCTATTTCTATTCAAAGAAGTTAGTTCTCAAAGAAACTCAATAGACTCACATGAGTGAAAAAAACATGAATATCTCTCTCTCTCTCTCTCTCTCTTGCTAGCTATCTCAACTTCTATATACTTTCATTATCTAGACTTGAATGAAGACCCGTTAAAATAACGCAAGAACGCCTTATAAATAATTCATGCTCAAATTTCAATTCTTGTTGCCTTTTTCCTACACTGGGAAAACACATATTATTTACAACTAATACATTAGAAGAAATAATTGTAGGTTGCTCAAAAAATTTACTTACAATTAAGAATCTCACTAAAGCAAGAAAATTTCATATTCAAGGTACGCAGATAAAAGCTGCTAATTTGTTATTCGGTAAAGTATATAGCAGCTTAAAATAGATTAAAAAAAATAGATGAACAGAATAAAGACATATTCATTCATTCTCTCTTTCCCTCCATCTCTCTCTCTCTCTCCCTCTCTCTTGCCTCTCTCCCTTCTCTCTCTCTCTTACTCTCTCTCTCTCTCTTGCCTCTCTCTCCCTTCTCTCTCTCTCTCTGTCTCTCTCTCTCTTACTCTCTCGGCTCATTCCTTCCTTCCCTTTCATGCCTCCCATCATGCTACTTACACGCGGCGACACGCGAGCGTGCTTGCTCTTACATTTTGAATTAGTTGGCCCCTGCCTCTTCCATTCTATCTCTCTCTCTCTCTCACTCTCTCTTACTCTCTTTCTCTTCTGTCTCTCTCTCTCTTATGTCTCTCACTCTCTATCTCTCTCTATCTCATGCCGTAAGCATCTTAGACTTGGTATAATGTGCAACCCATATCCTCATAGCGAGACGATCATCAATATGTAAATACAATAACTGAATGAATTACTATGTAAATGTAGCGGGGAGAGGGGGGTGAACTACGAGTGTTTAAAAATTGTACTAGAGAAGTATTAGAAAGGAAACTAAAGGAAAAAGAAAGGAAGTATTAAAAAAGAAAGTATAAGAAAACTACCTTTCTACCAAAAATTTCTTGTCTGCGTAAAAGCAGCGAGAAAAAATACTGAATGGAGGTGATACATAAATCCCGCTTTCAAATCGGAAAACTCGTCTACTTCCAAAGCAAAACGCACTGAATAGACTGAAGTCTTTTTCTTCTTATTCTTCAGTTTATGCAATATAAAAAAGAGGATAAGATAATCCACGTATTCTGTATATTTCGAGTTGGTCTGCAAAACATTAATCTGCACAGTGATATATAATACTTGTATAATCCTAATCTCTATCTCTTTATGTTATTTACTATGCAAACTGTGATCTATGGTGTGTCTCTGGGAGGAACTCCGTTTTTTTTTCTCCGCTGCGGAATGCAATCAAGAAGAAGCAGGGGATGCATATGGGCTGGAGGGGACACTGAAAACAGCGTGCGAGAATGGCTATGGAGAGAGAGAGAGAGAGAACGAGAGAGAGAGAGAGAGAGAACGAGAGAGAGAGAGAGAACGAGAGAGAGAGAGAGAGAGAGAACGAGATAGAGAGAGAGAGAGAGAAACAGAGAACGAGAGAGAGAGAAAAACTGGTGAGAGAACGAGGAACAGACAGAGAGAGAGAGAGAGAGAGAGAGAGAGAAAGGAGAGAGAGAGACGGAGAGCCAAGAGAGAAAAAAGCTAAAGGACGTGTAGTAGGCTGTGAGCTAGCCATACAAAAAAGGGGCGGATAAACTGGATTAAGCACCGGGGCGTGTAAATACTATTTATAAGTCATTTACGAAATCTCCGCGATGCTCACTTCTCGCCACTATCTTAGCTAAAAATGAGTGAACATTTATAATGAATTGAGATATTATTTAATAGAGCCAAACTATGCAAAAAAAAACTCATGCAAGAGCCAAGATTGTACCAGAAATTCGATAAAGACGAAACGGGCACTAGAGATCTATCCTCTTGGGGGCGCCAATATTATTATGTATTTTTTTCATTAAATAAATAATATATATATATAATAAATAAATTAACTAATTTAAAACAATTTAATTAAGTGATAAAAAAATAAAATAAAATAAAGACGAATAAAAAAAAAATATATAAAAAAAGAAAAAAGACAATATATATCCATTTATTCGGGAAAAGGCATTAACTTTTCGACTTTGGCTACCCCTTTCTAAATATAAATAAATAAAACCCATATTCGCGCAAAAATTTTTTTATTGAATTCCTAATTTTATTCGCAGCCTTGCAAATAAAATTAGGAATTCAATAAAAACTTTTTTGCGCGAATATGGGTTTTATTTATTTATATTTAGAAAGGGGTGGCCAAAGTCGAAAAGTTAATGCCTTTTCCCGAATAAATGGATATATAATGTCTTTTTTCTTTTTTTATAGATAACGCGAGGAACACATTCGATAACAGAAGATATTAATGTGAACTAGAGCGAAAGAGATGATGGGGAAGTAGACGGAGAAAGGGTGAATATGAAGGGGGATCTCAAGGTAGGAACAGAAAGCGAGTGAGATAGAGAGTTACAAAGATAGAGAGAGCCTATAAAAAAACAAGATATTAAAATTACAGAATACTCAAGAAGCCTATAAAAAAACAAGATATTAAAATTACAGAGTACTCAAGAAAGATACTACACACGACATGCATGCACACTGTTGCGTGGAGGCTCTTGATAAAAAGGACAGCGATAAGGTGTGTCTACTGGGTTTGGGAGCACAAAGCGAGAGAGAGAGAGAGAGAGAGATAAAGAGAGAGAGAGAGAAAGAGACAGCGACAAGCAAAAGTAGCTGTCAAAGCTGTTTACAGATAAATTCTTCTAAGAAATTTTCCTTGATAGATGGCCCACTCTGGTTTTCCCGAGTGAGCATAATTAGATTTGAGACGAATTTGCAGCCTAATTAGGCAAACGTCAGCCTAATTTAGGCTGTTTTTTGCATCATGATATTTGGTGTGCAACTACCGTAATTTTTTGGTGTTGCGATAAATTGAAATAGTCACCTTGAGTTGGAAATGAAAATGAAAGCGGCTAAGAAAGCTGGAAATGTTATATCTTGGTGATTTGTGTGTGTGTGTGATTTGTTTTTTTTTAAATAACGTTTGTTGTAGATGGAAAGGAGGTTCGTCCAGACCAAGAAACGGAAGACTTTGCGAGAAGTAGAAGCCCGAGTGCAAGAAGCTACTCTAAGGAATGCCTCGGATTCAGTGGAAGAAGCTGATGAAGAAAATGACGTGGATATCATGGAGACATCGAGTGGCGATGAGGGCGAGAACACCTTTGTCGATGATTTGCTGATTACGGAGGCTCGGGCGGATAACGAAAGTCAGATGATTTTTTTCTATTTCATTGTTATTTTCTCGACAATGAAAGTGACCTGTTTTTTTTTCCTTTTTTTATTTCATCTTTTTTTAAATGTGAATGCTAGTATTTTGAACCAACCGTTATCTTGTAGGTGTTTGCGGGGACAGTTTATCGTCCATGTCTTCCCTAGTCCTTTGCCAGCTTCAACACTTAATTGACAGTGCATTCAGCCAGGCCGGTTTGTAACTTTTTTTTCGTTAAATTTGAAGTATTGTGGTAAAGAAAACTTGCGTTTAACTCTATGTTTTTTTCAAGTAAATTAAAGTTACTTTATTTAATGTGCGCAAAGCTTGTTGATGATACTGTGCTATTCGCATAGGATTGGACCTTTATTTCGCTGGTCACTTCAGTCCACACGAAAGGTTTATGCGTGCATTCTTGAACAACAAGGCGTATCTTGCGCATAGTCTAAGCCTCTGCGCCCTCTGCGCTCGTGATATTGACAGGTATTTCAATTGATGTTTTCTTATGGGTTGAATTGTAATGTATTTCGTAGTTGTTCCTGCCCGGATGGCCCTTCAAAGAGCACAGTTGTTCTGGCGAGCATAGCAGAGCTAGTGAACCGGCTACTAAATGGTCACTACGCACACATTCGCACTCTGCATGAGAGAATAGCGTCCGGCATTATCCTTGACACGCCTTTGGCGTGGCCGTTCTTTCAAAACAGAGTGAAAGTTACTGGGGGCCCAGTGCAGCCATTGAGCTTCGTTTCCAGTTGGGACGGCGTACGGTTAAAAGGACATTCTAGGTTAGATATACCAAAAATTCAGCTCCACTGTAACCACAGAGCTTTAATCACTAAACATGAATTTAGATTAAAGTGTTGGCCTCTGGGGTTAATGTCGATTGACATGGATGACGCGCATCGGGCTAGGGAAGGTGCAGTCTTTCTCGCAGCAGTATACTTTGGTGCAGCTGAACCGTCCACTGCCGTTCATGACCGCCTGCTACGCTATGTTGTGCGAGAGTTGGAATGCGTAGCGCAGTGGAAAGGAATCCCAATCGACGCTAAAGTGGTTACGGGAGCGCACGATGATCCGGTATATGACCAGTATTTTTTGTTGTTTATAACTTATCTAGAGCTATTTATTGTCAGGCCAGGCGTAAGGTGTTTGGCTTGCGCCATCATTCGTCCCCTGCTGCTTGCTTCTATTGCTATGACAGTGGGACAAGAATGAAACTGCATCCACCGGGAACTATGTGTAAGTCGTACATTAAATAGGTTTAAATATTTATATAAATTATTATATAAGCCCGAATTTCCCGAGTGTGCGGTCCTCTGACGAATTATTGTCCAGACGGATTCCATGTAGGCGTCGAATATTCCTTCGCTCACTCTGTTCACGAGATGCATTTCGCTCCAGTTGACTGGCTCCATACAGTACAAGAAGGGGCAATGGCAGGGATTGTACAAGGTTATTTAATGTAATGAGTGAATTCTGTACATTAATAATACCCTTTAGAAGTTGTTGGATCGATTCTGCAGGGCGTTAGGCCAAAACATGAGATATTTAGCGCTGATGCATCAGAGGTTTTTTCAGCATTGGTTCCATGGAATTCCACTTTGCCATGTTCTCTGTAGGTGCATAAGTTGCTGGATGATATTAAGCTTCCTTCATTCTCTCGGCCTCTCCCTCGTTCCCTTTCCGATTGTACAGGCACCGAGAAAGAGGCAGTAGGTTTTGATGAACCAAGATATATCAAACTCGAGTTCGAACAATTCTTCAGATGTTCAACAGTCTTGTTGTTTCGATTGCGATGACGGGCGGGATTTCTCCAATAGCTTCATTGATATCATTTACTCTTCACGCCATAAACAGAGTTAGTTTGTAGCAACAAGAATAGTAAATGAAATTGAGAATTATCTTTTAAGGAGATGGTCTGTCCCTTCAGTTCAAGCGATTTGAACATGCCGACAAGAGTGGAAGTGCTCTGCCGTGGCCTAGCCCTCGCAGTTCAAGAAGACTGCCCATTTCTTCTCTCCGGGATCAAGTGGCATATCAGCTTGTTTTTTGTTATTGGGGATGCAAAATGATTATTTAATTTTGGTTTCCAGACCATTTGTTTTCACCTGGCAGAATTGGTCCGTGTAATGGGAAGCCAATACCCACTGTCGACGATTTCTTTCGAACATTTGCATTTTGTTATGCAAAAATGCCTGAATCTCAACGTCACTCATAATGTAGGATTCTTCATGCTTAAGAAGTTAGAATTTTTGTTTAAAAAAAGTTTAAAATAGGAAGTAACATGTTTTGTTTAGCACTGCCCTTATCCAAGAGATCCGTCACGAGGCGCTACGTCGCTCTCGAGCTGACTTTGAGAGCATCGAGGTCGACCGCCCATTGAAGAGGCTCTGTTCTCGACTCACTATCGAGCTTCCTCGACAAGTTACAGTGCCGACTGATGATCAAGTACATGCCTTTTTTATATATAAAAAGAGACTTTCTTTGACCGGGTCCTTTTCGTTAGATCCCAAACGAGATTCGCCCTCTAATACATGAAGATGACATCTTTTCTCTTTGCCATACCATACGCGGCCGTCGGTATGCTTGCACCGGATCAGCATCATATGACGATACTCATATTATGTACCGATTTGGATATACTGTTCGTTACGGGAAACTTCTTGGGTTTCTTCTTGCGGGTCAAAATGGAGACAGAGCAGTTATCTCGCGGATTAAAGTTGGAAAGCGGCATAGTGATCTTCTCATCCGCTCACTTGCTAGGGAAGGTTTAGATGTTAAATTCCGAGAACTCACCGAGCGACTGTGTGACATTAGATACGGAGGTGTTGTTATTCCATCTGCTGTAGAAGTAATTGAGATTCACATCAAAGATATTGTTGGCCATTCAGTTGTAGTTTCTGCGCGAGAGATGTGCTTAGTTTTGCCGTACGCCCGGCGTGCGATGCTGTCATGAATAAAAGATTCAAAAGTGCGAGTAAATGTTTCCTTTCATAATTGAAAGCTTCGCTTGCGCTTAGAGATATCTTTAAATTTTTAATAATGGTGCGTCTGGATAAGCTATTTTAAAGGGTTATAAATCGGCGTGTTGAAAGAATGTCTGGTGGAAGCGCCCAGACTCCCAGTTCTAGTGGTAGAGGTATAGGCCAGACTCGCATTTCTCGTGGCAGAGGGATCCCCCAGACTCCCAGTTCTAGTCGCCGAGGAGGCGCCCATGCTTCTAGTGGACTACGGCTGCCAATGTCGCAAGCGCACTATCGGCATGAATACCGACAACAAATCAAGAGGGTTGGCACAAATAAAAAGGAAATAATGAGAAAAGATATCTATTTCAGAGCCTCCTTTGCGACAGCGACGGCGAGGAATTTGTCGAAGAGAACAACGGAGACATCATACTCCCCCGCGGATCCGGCTTCGATTCTGGAGGGGAAGAAGACGATGCAGGGCAGAATCACCTCGGATTTTCGCAGAAAAACGAGGTATGTAAAAATAGAGGGAACGGATCACGTCGCCCATCATTGTCTTATTCTCAGGGATGCAAATCAAGTGAGTTGTTTGGTGACGGTAAGTTTTGTATGACGAAGATTGGTGAATTTTTCATCGATCTGGGCGATAATTCTGAGGATACTCAACGTGGGAAGGTTAGGTCTAGCTATTTTAGCAGCTTAAAATCCTAGTAGAACAAGTTACCTTTTCCAAGGAGAAGTTCAAATCTGAAACGCGTGACATGACGGGAATTTCATACCGTACCCTGTCTGAGTTGGCGCGAAATTGCTCTGAGGAAATGTTCCCCGTTTACGCTACCCTCATCGGCATGCTCAGATACGTCAGTTCTGAAATCTTTTTCAGAAAATTTAAAAAAAAGCACGTACAGATTAAAAAGTTTATTCTTAGATGGAACTTTCAACTGAGCGTCGAGTTTTCAAGGATAGAAAGGGTCCTGTTGACAAGGTTATGCAGACAAATAAGTTTAGTTAAAACTGAATATCTCGTTCGCCTCAGGAAACTCTGGAGGTAACGTTCAACAGACGAGAAGCCCAAGCGTTGCCTCGTTCACCTACATTCTTGTTCGCTCCTATTGCGGGAGGTTCGATTTTACTCATTCCATTCTGTTCCTATTCAAATCTACTTTCACTTAGGGAAAAGCGACATAATCGAGGTCTTCGGTTCAATCCCATCAGCGAGCAACTCCCTGCGAAACGTCGTTAAGCACGTTTCTCGTCATGCCATTGAGCAGGTTCGATAACTCTTCATTATACCAAAATTTTTAGCCAAATGTGCATACTTAAGATCATCCCGATGCGTGTCCGGCACCGATACACTGTTGCTGCGAAGCCGAATGACGGGAATACCGCGATACCGTCTTACATCCTCAATGCATGTGTCGGTATGTGTTTTTTATGCCATAATATTTTTAGGTATGATTCTGTTATAGTCTCTCCTCACATCTGATTGCAAATTTTGATTTCAGATGCTTTCTTGGCCTCTATCACCTTCCCTGATGGCGACGAGAAGAAGAAAAATGCGATCGAGAGCACCGTCTGTGATCTGTGGTCCCATTACTTCACATACTACACGTTTGTTTTTAACAGTGCATTTTTTCTATATAAAACAACATAAAAATTCGCTAAGTCTACTGAATTGCATCATTTTCAGGACCAACGCACGATCGAAGTTCAAGGCAAGCGGAGGCAGAAACAACGGCGGCTCGCAGAATGAGATGGAGTGAGGTCGCCACCACGAAAGTCAGCCGTCATATTCCCTCTCCTATTTCTTTTCTGTGACTTTCTGTGAGTTTTATGGGTAGCATATATTTTTCCTTCTATTCCAGTAATTTCCCGTCTGTGAATAGTTATCGTTATCTGATAGTCTGTGAATAGTTTAAAGAATAACGTTTTTTACAACAAAGAATGTCGCTCGATTAGCACTGGAGCTACTTTGGATTGAAATAGGATAATTTCGTCACTATTTTGACATGTTGCTCATCTGCTATGCTTGTAAATGGTTCGTTGAATGGTCAAAAATCGTATTTATTACCAACAGATAAAGCATTTGACATTTGCCTAATCAGGCAAAAGTTGGACCTAATTTTGAGGCTTCCGAGCCTAATTACATTTTTGCTCGACCAAATTTAGGCGGCGAAGGTTCAAACAAAAGGTGCGCTTAGGCTTGAAATCAGTACAATTATGCTCACTCGGGAAAACCAGAGCAGAGTTCACTTCGTTTCCACTTAGCTAGTAATCGCATAAAAACTTTACGAACTACAATCAAGATTGGAATCGCTGACTAAATATAAGTGATTTGAAATAATATTTATGTTATCAATCAGTTATACCAATTAAACACATACCCCCACACACACGCCTCCGATGCTAGTCAGTAAAGCAGCCATAATCGAGGGGCCCTATTTGGGCCGGTCATAAATGGAGCCCCCCCCCCTTTCACTTATCAATGCGCCACCAGCAACATCAATGACAAGAGTAAAGTTCTCGATGAGTTATTATGGCATGGGAGTTAGAGCAGCTTTTTGGAGTACAACAGCTTTTGCGATAAACGTATTTTAGATCCGTAAAAAACAAAACTCAATGATTAACGCGTCGGCAACAAAGGGGCTACCTATTGTGTGCAGCGTTGCAAAATCAATAACAAATAAATCAATAACTAGGAAATATGACAAAGATTTCTGAGCAATAAGTGCCTGTGAACGAGTAAAGCAGAACACATTAATCTTGTGTTGTAATAAGCATTGGAGCGTCGCAATAGTCTTGATAAAAGCAGAAAACCAGACGAGAGAGAGAGAGAGAGAGAGAGAGAGCGAGAGAGTGACAGAGAGAGAGACAGCGATCTTTATCATTTCTCAACCACCACACGCCCCTTATCCGATAAGATACTATCAAAGCAGCAATAGCAAAAGTGGAAATGTTTAAGAGCCCATTTTCGAAGGTTGACACGGTTCATCTATTGGCACGAGGGAGAATGCGGTGATTGCGCTGAGTGACTTTAATTCGTGATGTTCTTTTCCACATGACATACCATAAATTCACTTTGAAGAAAAATACCGCTCTATCCTCTCATAAACATGTATAAAGTATAAATGTGAAACGCGTAGAAAGAATTAAGATTAATAATGTACGCTGAGAAAGCTAAAATTACGAGAAATTAAGAATGTGGCAGCAAAAGAAAGACACGTGTCATTCTGGCTGAACCTTTTTTCGTGCTCGTATATTTCTAGGCAACATGAGCAGAAAGAGAAAGAGAAGCAGAGAAGCAGAGTGGGCCACTCTAACTAGCAGCAAGCGAACAACGAACTGCTCTGGATGCTGTGGAAATGCTGCCAGTTTAGAGCGCGCTTGTGTACATTTTGTAAATGTTCTTGCAAAATTACGAGAGAAGCAAGAATAAATATGTTAATAAAAAAACTGTTTGGTGCGTTAAACAGAGAGCAATCGTAAAATTCGAGATTGGCCGGGAGGGAGGGAAAGAGAAAGGAATAGACTGAGGAATACAAGGTAAAATTAGAGATAAAGGGAAAGGTGAGAGAGAGAACGTGGGAAAGAGAGAAAGAGAGAGGTCACATGACATACAAGAATTCTCAGTGTCACCACTGCCGCCACCCGCCATAGAACAGAATAGCGGAGCGAAATCGAAAGTGAAAAGAGTTTTGAGATGAGAAAATGAACACAAAGTTCAGAACAAAGAGCACTAGCGAACGCAGATTCAAAACATCCGAATAACAGCCGTTAAACGAAAAAAAAGTAGAGTCGATAGGCTAGTGAAAACACAATCGAACAGGCGCAAACAATAACAAAACAAAACGCAAAAAGGCTGACCGCGAAGGCCTCTGAAGTTTCGACATATTTCGTCTGCAATAATAGTGCTTGAAATATCGTAAGATGAAAGAGTCGTATTGCAATTCCGGAAGTAAAGTAGAGGGCAATTATAGTTTTGCACGGTGCACGCAATTATTAGTTGGTAAAAATTTAACAATAAATTATAAATTAAGCGCACCGTTCAATTAATCACTGCTTCATTACGTGTTGCTTGCGAAAAATAAACTACCATAAAGAGCCAGGTCAAGCGTCTCCCGTTGGCATGTATCCTTTGGCAATGCTGACTTGTCAGGCAGAGGCCTTCTCCATGATCGTAATCATTCACTTCTATATGGCTATCGGGCAGCGGTTCTCCTATCCCTTTCTTGCTCTATCTCTCTCTCTCTCTTTCTCTCTCTCTCTCGCTCTCTCTCTCTCTCGTCTCTCCTTCTCACTCTCGCTTTTCTCTCTCTTTCTCTCTCTCTCGTTACTCGTCTCTCGTCTGTCTGTCTCTCTCTATCTCTCTCCCTCTCGTCTCTCTCACTCTCTCTCACTCTCTCTCTCAACCTCGTCTCTCTCGTCTCTCTCTCCCTCTCGTCTCTCTCACTCTCTCTCTCTCTCACTCTCGTCTCTCTCACTCTGTTCTTTCTCTCTGTCAATGCCTCTCGTGTATCGCTACCTTTCTCTTTCTTCTCATCTGCCATTCTCTCTCGGATTATCACATCTTTCGCTGTTCATTGCATTATCAAGCATCGAAAACATCGACGTCAAGTCAAGGATTCAAGAGAAGAGGGGGGGGGGCATCGCACCCAAACACAGCAACTGAGATTTGCTGGTAAGTTTCTCTCTCTCTCTCTCTCTCTCTCTCTCTCTCTCTCTCCCTTGATCCCTTTTTCCTTTCTCACTCATTCTCTCTCTCTCTCTCACTCTTCTCTATCGTCCTGCCCATTTTTGTGTATTGGGCCTATTGTCTGGCGTTACTCAATTAAAATAAAAAAATTGTATGCTGTTAAACATTGAATATAATAAGATTCACCTCACTCCGCCGCATAGCATCGTCAGCTTCTCCGGCATTCAAGTAATCATTTCATTAGAAGAAAGAGATACAGAGAGTTGAGTGATTGAGAGTGAGAACGAGCGAGAGAGAGAGAGAGAGAGTGAGAGCCACAGATAGAAAGAGAAAGAGAGTGAGAGTGAGAGATTGAGAGCCACAGATAGAAAGAGAGAGAGAGAGAGAGAGAGAGAGAGAGAGAGAGCGAGAGAGAGAGAGACCTAATGGTAAGGCACAGCCCGCCCCAAAATATAAAATGAAAATTTAAATAAATAAAGAATAGGCATAAATAAGGAAAAACTTTTGAGGCCGAGGTCTACTCTGGGGCCTACTCATAGTTGGGCTTTTTGGGCTTTCCCAGGCAGGAAGCTGGAGATCGGACGGAACCAGAGCTCTTCGCGTGTCTCCATCAATTATCTCTCTCTCAGTCTCTCTCTCTCTCTCTCTCTCTTTCTCTCTCTCTCCCTTCATGCTCCTTTTCCTCCTCTCCTCCTTTCACCCTTTTTCTCTGTCTCCTTCTCTCATTCTCTCTCTCTCTCTCTCTCTCTCTTTCTCTCTCTCTCCCTTCATGCTCCTTTTCCTCCTCTCCTCCTTTCACCCTTTTTCTCTGTCTCCTTTTCTGATTCTCTCTCTCTTTCTCTCTCTCTCTTTCTCTCTCTCTCTTTCTCTCTCTCTCTCTCTCTCCCTCTCGCTCTCTCTCACTCTCTTTGTCCCCTCCCTCCCCCGTTGCTCGTCCCTTTCCCAATCTATTCCACATACATGTATCTTTTTTGTGTGCTGTGCATTCAAATTAAAATCTTTCGCCTGACAATGAGAACTCCCCTGCAAAACTAGACCTTTCGTCTCGATGTAGGAAATTCCCATTTTTCTGTCTTTTATATTTTTCCATTTATTTATTGTAACGCTACCTTTGTGCTTCTCTCACGTTTATTATTTCTGAATTAATATTATGAATTTTATTGAGCCAACCATCCGTATTACAACACTGATGAAGGAGATGTTCTATGTTCGGTTTTATTCGTTCGCAGGCGAATGTTTCTCGTAAATCATTGGCGTATTTCTTTTTTTTATTTATTTATTACATAACAATAACACAAAATACAACAGCATAAACAAGCGGCCGACTGCGACAATAGTAGTCTAATCTGGAATGAAGGAAGTGTCGTGGTGCGATTCATGAATACAGTATACAAACAGTCCGCACAAGACAAGAGAAGATTGAGGGCTTTGATTTCGATTCAAATTTTCTCGCGGAAATTTTTGCGCTTTTCGCATATTTCGCGCGCAAACATTGGTTTTTCTTGTTTATATTTGCCATGTTTCGTTATTCTTCATTACTGTTTTCTGCATTTGTCCTCCTCTGGCAGTTAAAAAGCAGTCGCATTGAAGATTTGCTGTTTTATGGCGGTAAAATTGAGCTTGTTTTTATGCCCTTGATAAGTGGCTATTTTACGAGAGATGTCAATGCTTGCTTGAGGTTGTCCGGTCAATGGTAGGCCTCCAAAGGCGACGCAAGACATCCATTTGCAAAGGACAAAAGAAGGAAGAAGAAACCAGCAGCAGCATCAAAAACGAAGAAGGTTTCTCGTTGCTGTTATTTGTTTAACTTTTTTTTATATGGACTGCAAGAACGAAAGGATAAACAACGCTGGTGGTGTTTGGATGGGGAGACTGTAAAGATAATGAATTTGTACTCGACTGATTAATCACAAGATCACTATTTTCTTTGTTTCTTATTATATGGGACCTGCTATAAAAGCTATTCCCGTTTTGAAAGTCTTTTTGCCAATTTACAAAAACAAACTTGTTTTCGCTATTCCCCCCCTTTTCTTCAATAGTAGTTTGCACTAGTCAAAATGAGCAAGTTGATCATTGTTCCTTGGCAAATTCCTTGACTATGGCTGCTAATATCTGTTCTATGGCTTTATTAATTAACATTTTGCAAGTTATTCGTCATTATTATTTATTAATAAATATTAATGTTTATAACTAAATTCAAATTTCGTTTCGTTAAATTCCTCAATCTTTTTTTTTCTTTTTTTTTTAAATTTTTTCCTCTAGTATCCGCCGTTCGCTTGTCGGTGTCCGTGTCCAAGTTGGCGCTCGCGCCCTCTTCCGACTCCAGCAGCAGCCCTCTCACAGCTACCAGAAGACGTTCGCGGCGACGCCGTCACAGCACGTCCACTCTGCACGAGAAAGAGTGGTAAGCGGGAGCCAGTAGAAGAGGTCCACGGAAGGGTCTACACACTTTTCGTAACTCGGAAGGGTACCACCCACTTGTCGAACCCCAATGTTCATAACTCGGAAAGGGTGGTCGCTTTTCGAAAAACCTCATTTACTTATACGCTGATCAGATCGATTAAAAGTCGCCCTCCTTTGCTCTGGTGTACACTCTCCAGTATTTGGCTATGAAAGGAGAGTAAATTAAATCGGCTTCATAAGGTTGAATTTGCGTAATTGTTTTGGCAATGAAAGGTTTTTTTTTCAAATTTTCCCCTTATTTTCAGGATTAAAAGCCCACTATCTCATTATTTTTTTCCTGTACGTCAGCGTCAGCTCCTTTTAGGCATATCCTTTTGTGCTGTTCATTTTACCATTCGCCTCACAATCAGATCTCCCTTAGACTACTACGACTTTACCCAACCCTCCCCCTGTCTCAATTTAAGAAACTCCCTTTTTCATTTATGGGAAAGAAAATTCTCGCCGCATTGGGTGCTGGCACTTATTTGTAATGATTTATTCTAACTCTGCGCATATATTTTTGATTTTCTTTTGAATGTCACTAACAAAAATATATAGAACACAAAATGCAGCGACTAGTTTTAAAGCTAATTTCTCAGTGAGTTTCCACCATTAGCTCATCACCCCCAATGAGTACACGTGCTAATTTTTTTTTCTCAATTAACCCTCATGCTGGCTACACACCATCACGTGGCTTGCTTCTGTCTTTATTTCTCTCTGCCTGTCAATCTTCTCTCTGTTTCTCTCTCCCTCTTTCTCTCCTTTACTCTTGCTCTCTCAACATCTCTCACTGTCTCACTGTCTCCAACTATCTCGTAGTCATTCTGCGCAGTCAGTAACCATGTTGTCGCTCAACGGGTTAAGTCATTCAGCCCTTCCCTAATTGTAAGCTATTATCCTTCTCACCTTCCTAGAGTCATACTAGTGCCCGCTCTTTTATTATGTTTTCTCGTGTCTATTAATTACCGACTATTAGTTACCGATTCTTGGGGACATATGGTCGTGTGTGTGTGTGTTTTTTTCTTCTTTTGTTGGTGTTTTTTTTCTTTCCTGTCACTTATCGGGCTAGGCAAGGTGTACTATACCAGAAGCGAGCACTAGTCATCAATCACTAGCGCACCTTTTACTGCTGAGAGAGAGAGAGAGGAAGAGAGGAAAAGAGAGAGCCAGAGAGAGAGAGAGGGAGAGAGAGAAACAGAGAGAGAGAGAGAGAAAGAGAGAGGAGGAGACAGATGAAAGAGAGAAAACGTCAGCAGAGAAAGAGAGTGATGGCATCAGGTCCCTTTGGCAATATCCGCCATACCCCCTCTCGCCCTTATCCCCTCTGTTCCTCCACAGTCCGCCATATGGTTCTTGCGCAAGAAAAAAAGAAAAGATGCCCTAAAAAGGACTGAGGCTAATGTTTTGTGTAAAGTTCTGTAAGCAAAAAAATATACTTTAAGTTACTGTAGAAAAAATATCCAAGTTTGATGCTGTATTTTCTTTATCAATCCGGAATATTAAGGCACTCCTTAAGTTGTGCGAGTTTTAACAATTTGCTAAACATTTTGCTTCCACTTCCAGGCTTTCTTCTGCTTCACTGGCGTTGATTGAAGAGAAGGACAACGAAGAAGAAGACGGACAGGGACTGCTCAACTCGCTAAAAGTAATAATATACTTTTTATTATTTATTTATTTATATATTTATAGTTTATTAAATTCAGTTAATCTTTTTATCTTTAGATTTTTTTTATTCTTTAAATATTCAATAAATTAACAGAATATAGTTAATTTTGGCAAAACCAAAATTCATTGGGTTGAACTGCATATCCGTGGTATTAGTGGGTATAATGACTGCTCAACTCTCTAAAAAGTAATTTATATATTTATTAAATTAGTTTGCTTTTAGCTTTTTTCCTTTAAATATTCAAAACAGGTTTTACAGAACATAGTTAATTATGATCAAAATACAATTTTCATTGGTTTGAATAGGAGTACCCGTGGTTTGCGTGGAGAATGAAAATACTTATTGTATGACCCCCAAAAAAGAAATGATAGTCGCTACTTTAAGAGTCTAAAAAAAAATTTAATAAATCCCTGTGACCTTACTTGCTTTAGCGTGGTAGTATATAAGATCAGTGAAACCAGAAGCCCTCACTGTGATAGTTTTGTTGTTTGTGAGGAGACAGAGAGATACTGCGGTAAGCCAGGGAGGAACGACCACGAAAACTACCAGGGTGGCTTTTACTGCTGGTTTCGCCTTTCACACTGACATGGGGAAGTAGTCAGAGTAGGAGCAGAGAGAGAGATAGAGGAGAGAGAGAGAGAAAGAGAGTGTGCTAGAGAGCAGAGAGAGAGAGAGAGAGAGAAGAGAAAGAGAGAGGTGCTTATTTTTTTCTGCTCTACTGCCACAACTTGGTGTCTCCGATGTTGATAAGTTGCTCTGTTACCTGAGCCGGATCAACTTCCTGCTACCCGCAGATCCCAGCAATATCCTCCCTCCCCCACTTGCCTGTCTCCACAGACCCACACAGATATGCCCAGATATCCCTCCTTGTACCTCCCTAGGTCCCCCTCCCTCCCTCCAACTTTCCAGATATATCACCCCTCCCCTTTCCCATAACTCCTGGCTCGATCTGCGTCCTCACTCGTGTGAGTGATTGCACCAGGCCTCCGTTCCTGGCCACGTGATTCTGCCCCTCCCCCCCCCTACCAGGGCCGGAAAGTGCGCGGGAAAGTAGAGAGAGAGAGAGAGAGAAAGATTCAAGTGGATTTAGAGAGTTGGCTGTGGAAGGAAGAGCGGCAGTGGCGTAGAGAGAAGGGATTGAGAGAGAGAGAAGAAGAGAGAGAGGGAGAGAGAGAGTCAGAGAAAAAAGCGCTCAAGATGGTAGCTGCCGTGTGCACCATCAGCAACAGCAGCTGCATCCCATATCGTACTGAGACGGTCGGCGCCCGCACTGTTCAGAGGGGGGCCATCAGCCGCCCTCTCGTTATCCTCTTTATATCTCTGATCTCTCTCTTTCTCTCTCACTCTTTCTCTCTCTCACCCTCTCTCTCTCTCACTCTTTCTCTCTCTCACCCTCTCTCTCTCTCTCACTCTTTCTCTCTCTCACCCTCTCTCTCTCTCTCAAATCTCTCTCACCTCAATCTCAAGCCTTGTGATTCCCGCCCGACCTCCCGTGGTGCGGGGAAGAGGGAGAGAAAGCACCGGAAAAAGAGTCGAGGATTGATGATTACATCCGGCCGTGAACGTGAGTGGGAGAGAGAGAGATGGAGAGAGAGGGAAGAGAAAGAAAGAGAGAGTGTGTGTGATCGAGATATAGAGAGAGAAAGTGAGAATCAGGATCCGGAAACCAGTCGGTTCGCGTCTACCTATTTCAATCAACGAAACCTGGCGCGACTATTCTCGTTTTCCCACATTTCTCTCGAAGAAGCAAGATTGCTCATTTCCTTGTACAGAAGAGAGAAGAGCCGCAAGAAGGCGAGACATCATGCTGATGGTATGCAAACGATGGAGGGTTAATGAGCACCCCTGAGGCTTAATCCCTCCGTTCTAGACCCATCTACCCGCCACCCTTAGGCCTCTCTCCCAAAATGTCCGAAATGTATAAAGGAAGAGGAAATAGGATGCAGCAATTTGGCCTCTGTCTCTCTGATCAACAAGGTCTCGTGCAAGTGGTGGTGACAAGGAGGATCACGCGACCCGAGTGCCTTAGCCCCAGGCCCCAAGAGCATGGCTCAGCTTCTTTGTGTGCGTCTCTCTTTCTCTAACCGCCCTCTCTCTCTCTCTGTTTCAACATGTCATCACTCCTCAGATCCTCTCTCCCCTCTCACTCTTTTCATCCCATTCTTGGCAGAGACCATGGGCACCAGCAGCAGCTGCAACAGCTTGCATACGTTGCCTCTCTCTCTCTCCCTCTCTCTCTCTCTGGTACTCTCTCCACCTGTCACACTCTCTCGCTTCTCGCGCCAATTCTGAGGTCAGCCCAATGCATTGGCCCGAGACAGTGTACTGACCATCATTCAGCTTCCAGATCCTCTCTTTCTTTCTCTCTCTCTCTCTCTCTCTCTCTCTCCCTCTCTCTCCCTTTCTCTTTCTCTCTCTCTCTCTCTACCTCTGCGCATCTCTTGGGCTTTCTTCTGTCTGCTCCTGTACGACAATCTGAATGGTCATTAGCTGATGAGAGAGAGATTGTCTATAAGGAATAGCGGAAATGGCAGCAAGCGTCCTCGCTGAGAGAGAGAGAGAGAGAGAAACAGCGAGGGTGAGAGAGTGCGTATGAATGAGCAGAGAAAGAGAGCACCGGAATCTGACAGCCTTTCTTAATTGTCAAAAGAAAGGTGTGTGTCTGTGTGGATGAGGAAGGCTGGTATGTGCTTTCGTTCAAATGTTGGCGCCTCGGCCACGCTATCAGGAGAGAATAGGCGTAGAAGGGCTGTTCGGAAAAGGGCATGGATATGATGGATAGGAGAGAGAGAGAGAGAGAGAGAAAGAGAGAGAGAGAGAGAGAGAGGTATGATGGCGATTATTGCGCCCCTAGGGGTAATGGCCCGCAAAAAGGGAGGCACACAGAGCCATAAATGGATCGTCCGTGATAGCGGTGCCCCCCCCCCCTCCGGCCCCTTTCTGGAGCCGACCCGGAACAGAGGAGCGCAAGTGCAGTGGGCCGTTCCACTTAACGAGTTATAGGTTTAGAGAGCGACGAGATAGTTTGCATAACCTGTTGCGAGTGGAGGGAACTGTCTGCTTCTCTCTCTCTTTCTCTCTCTCTCCCTCTCTCTCTCTCTCTCTCTCTCTCTCCCTCTCCCGCCGCCCTCTATGCCTACCTCGCATTTCGGTCTACTTTAAGAAAGTGCAAACGGCAACATCGGAATTCAACTTTGTAAATGAGTACAGTACCCCCGGCCGGCATACCGTAACACCAAGAAATTGTTTTGAGCTCGTACCCCCCTCCTTCTCACCCATACCAAGGTCAGCTGGCGGAATTATGACGGGGGAAAGAAGTGGGAAAGGCGCGATCATTGAGAGGTATGAATGGGTGGATGAACTAGAGAGAGAGAGAGAGAGAGAGCGGAGAGACAAGGGAACAGAGAATTCAGAGAGGGATGAGAGAGCATGGGACATTGGAGCCGGAAGGAGATAGGGAGAGAGAGACGCAGATTGCGTCGGAACGGTAGGACGAGGGCGACAATTGCGCAAGGCGAAGAATGCCGCAGCCAGCTAAGGTCAGGGAAGAGAGAGGGGTAGAGAGAGAGGAGAGAGAGAGGTGCAAAATACACAGTGAGAGAGAAAGAGGAAAGAGAGAGAGAGAGAGATGTGATAGAGAGAGTGAGAGTGAGAGAGAGAGAATGAAGTGCTAGAGAGAGCGACCTTTATGACACTACCCATGGTATGTTAGCTCAGAGTCCTTTACGAATCTTGGGAAGCTAAATCTGCTCAGCTTCTCGAGAATTATTGCGTATGTCCCCACTTTTTGGCTCTGTACTTGTGTTGTTTGGCATTGCAGTATGAGCAGGGACAGAGATTGATAAGGTATTTACCAAGACTACACAATTTATTCAGTTTCTTTTTAGGAATCTTTTCGCTTCCTCTCATCTTGTTCTTCGTTATCCGAAAATGTCTAGAAAAACTGCTGAATTTTTTTAAATCCAATTTCCCGACAAAAGAGCTCACTTTTGACTCCCTGACATTGTGTTTCATCGAAGATATTGAGTAGTTTTCATTCGACGACAAATCCTCAGTCGAGGCGTTTATTCACTGATTTTGATTGCGTGGCCTGTGAAGAAGAAGCTATACCAAGCTTGAGCCATAAGACCAATTTTCAATTATTTTCACAGTCTTGTCCCCAGTCCTTGTGGCCAAGGAAAACTGTTGCGTTCGTAGACTGTTGCCGCATAGAATAGAATGAATTTGAGCGAGGAAGAGAAAAGGAAAAAAAAGACTGGAATACTGCGTTCCCATAGCGGGGACTTTTTGTAGTTATGAAGAAGAGATTGGTTGTGCGTCATGCTTTTTTTAATGCGTGGTAGTATGGCGTTGTGCGCGAAAAGGTTGCAATGGCCAGAACCCTCGCACCAACCAGACTAACTAAACTGAAGGTTACCGAACGGACCAAGCCAAAAGATAGATTACTCATAGATGCTCTTTCCATATATGCAGAGAGTGCGCGAAAAATCGAGCATGAATGATATGAATGGGAAGGCCATTGATGGTCATTTTCTATTGAAGATAGGCTGGGGGAGGGGTGGAGGAAGAATAGAGAAGATGTCTCAATGCCTTGGCTCTTTTGAGGAAGAGAGAGAGAGAGAAAGAAGCACAAAAACATCTGGATGGTCATGACATTACCTGTTGCTTTTCCTCATTCATGTATTCTCTCTTTCTCTTGATCTCTATCTCTCTCTATATCTCTCTCTCCCTCTCTCTCTCTCTCTCTTCCTCTCTTTTTCTCCCGCGCGCTCTTTCTTTCTTTCTCTCTCTTGCGCTCTCTAGCTCTTTCTCTCCCGCGCGCGCGCTCTCTCTCTCTCTCTCTCTCTCTCTCTCTCTCTCTCTCTCTCTCTCTCTCTTTCTGGTAAGAGTTAATAGCTCTTCCCCCCCAAATCATGTTGATTCATCCCATCATCTCCCAGAGCAGAATAGAACAAGGGCCATCAACTCTGCTCTCTTCGCTCGAGCAATCAAGGGTGAATAATCACTGGAGTGAAGCCATTAAGCTATTATCTTGTGCTTTCCAGCAGCATTAGCCC